>JAQJVL010005637.1:0-33947 GCA_035578905.1 Stictocephala bisonia | reverse complement strand
ATTAGGTCCTCTCTTACACTTAACCTCATAGATGTTTAAGAGCAAAAAATGTTATTGCAGAGGGAAAAATTGAAACCAATAATGATTGATTTGAACTTCAAAAACTATTTGTAAAGCTGCTTAGCAATTATCAGAACATGAATGTAATGTATATCCACTAACACAACCACCAATAACCGTTAGTCCTGACACTTTAAACAGTTTCTTTGTTAATATTGCAGTATATACAAATAATATAGAAATTAATTAATAAAACCAAAGATAAAGCAGTGGTAAAAAGAATGAACAGTTCTTGCAGTGAAGATGTATATCGTGTACATTATGGAATATGCCTTTGGGATGGTTCAAATTCTGAAAAAGGGTATTTATTTGGTAAAAGAAGGCTTTTCCAAGACAGTACATTATAAATGTATTCCAAGACGGCATGGAGGGAAAATTTTCAACAATTTAATATTATGAATCTTACATATCTAAATAAACTGTAACTTGAACTTGTGAACGAAAACATTAATTATTATTATTACTTCTTTTTTAACCATCACAATTCCAACCATCACAAGATCAAAACAAAACCTTGTGAAACCTAATATTAGACTAAATAAGTACTGTTAGTATTTGCAAGTTTTGGTGAACAATAAACTACCAATTTCTTTTAGGTTACTTCCTTGTAAAAAATATAGTTATACTGTGTTAAGTAGCTTAAAAGTAAAGCATAAATAAATATGCTTTACTTTTATATGCTCATAAAAAAAATATGAGCAGTGATATGTTGGACTTGATAGCTCAATTGTGCTATTGTTACTTTTGTTGATATCTATTTTAAATTTTTTACTTATCAGAACATAAAATGCTTGATTCTTAAAATGCTTAAGAATGTTACAAAAAATTATGCTTATTCTTCAATATTGCATTATATGTATTATGACAAATTAAGTGGATCTACGATATAGATTATGCCATAATAGCCTACTATACGTTAATAGAAAAGTACCTGAGATATGGCACACTGTCTTAGGGTAAAAACACAACGCAGCCTGAATGGTCGCTTACTAGAATCCTCGCATACCCGCTGTTGCCTAGCTGGTTACCCGGCAGGAAGTTGGACATACACAAAAAACGTTTAGTAGGTCGCCTGTCGCCCTTGACATTGTGATGGTGGGTATCAGTGAAGAAGAGTCTTTACTTTTAGAAAACTCTGCTGTCAGGTGGTTTTTTTTCTAAAATAAATTAGTATTCGTGAGTGCCATGTTCATCCTCTAAATCAGGATCAGGAGGTTTAGGTGAGTATCAGCACCTGTTTAAAGAATTAAGGAACTACCCAGATTTTTTTCAGTATGTTAGAATGCATGAAAATACATTTGACTAAATTAAATAACTAGTTTCTCAAAAGAACTGAGTAAATTGACACAAAGGTCCACGAAAAATGTCTTAACGAATACGTGTAGAGAAGAATCCAATGAGTCACCAAAACAAACAAACTAAATGCGCATGCACGCATCGAACCATCTCTGCTTATGCTATGTAACAATCGACCTGGCAATTTTTCTCGCTTAGAGCTTAGTTCACTGCTACCAGGCAGGCTCTGTCGTGTGTGTGCCCACTGGAACGCATGATTCAATTCTACATAGCAGTAAGTGACCAGTTAGGCTAACAACGATCTGCCCGACTCCATTGTGTTCTTACCCTAAGCCAGCACATCTGTAGCTAATATGAAACAATTCTTCTACTTCAATGAGGCAGTGAAAATACTATTAAGACTTTCGTAGAGAATCCTTAAATAAGTCCATACTATCGTTGGTAGCACTTAATGTTGAGATTGTTATAATTCATACCACTGCCATAAAGTTAGATAAAGGAGCGCATGTCCAGACACACATGTAAAGGCAAATAAGTATATCTAGCCTTGCCTGAAAATCACTAGTTACAAAAAGAAAACAACATATATTGGGCTGTGCAATCGATCTGCCACTGTGTCTAAGGACATTGCAAGGAAAGCCACAAATAAAGAACCCCACATATGGTTGTTGTAACGACCAAAATAGCCTACAACTTGATTGAACTTTGTTTGTTACATTGACTCTAATCTATTTTTACACTTTTGTATAACACCATTACCATTCTTAATGTTTGTGTCAATAAAGGTATAATTAACTAACTAATTATCTATATTTTTGACTTGATGAACCAACATTTAATTCCACTGATTAACTTCATCCCAAAGTTTGGAACTCGTTAAATTACTCGTTTATTACTGTAACATTTTTGACAGTAGGAATAATAATTGAAAGTTTGAAGAAGAAAATATTAAAAGAAAAGCAGTAAATTATTTATGAAGTTCGAATAGTCATGAAGTCCCAGCATTAAATTAAGACAAGCCCAGTTTTATCCTAATGAGACAAGTTTATATAAGAGGCAGATAAGAACCTAAGTGAAGGAAAATCGTAAATGATTGCTTAACTTACAAGTGGAGACAAATTCTTGTAGCTGTCAGGACATATAAATAATTCCTCAGGATTGCTTAGTATCTCTGTGTTGCCATAGTCCATATAGAACACTCTTAAAGGAGACAGACTGACCACCTTCACACGATACCTGTTTAAAATACCAAGTAAAACTGTAAATGGCAATCATCAAAATGATTTTTATTTCACAAGAAATGTTCATAAATTTTAACCATTTTAGGATGTGCAGGCTATTAGTAACCCGCTCCATAGTTGCCACCAAAGACAACGCTGGCTATTAAGAACCCGCATGAGTCTTGTCTTGAGAAGGCTAACCAACCCAAACTACAAAGTAGTTTCCTTTGTGGATGCCACGATTCCATTCTATAAATGAGTCATCTATATTAACGTTTGTAAAAAATGTAGAAAATCAGCAAAAATTATAGAACCACAGTCTATATTGCTAGGCACTACATTAATAAGAACCCAGAAAAAAAGGACCCAGGACTGTTTCCTGTGGTTCTCCACATTTTATTAAAGCCAATTCAGTAGTATGGAAATGTACTAAGACAGACTCTCAGTCTGATTTTGCAAGTGAGTTCACATTTACCAATCATGAATAATACAATGCCAACAAATAACTTATTTTTGTTTTATGTGATAGGTTTGATGAAAAATTTAATTCCGAGCATACAAGCACCTATATGCTAAATTCAATCTGTTTTGTATTATTGATTCATTTTACAATCATTTGATATTAATACCCTGACTACTTAAAAAAAAGCATAGTTTTTCAAACTTGTGACCATTTGCAACTTGTACTGCTTTCTCAATGAAAATGTTAACAAACTTTTCAACAAGTATACTCTCAAGATAAAAAGGATAACCACTAATTCCTAAGTAATAAACAATATAAGCAGGCAATCAACAGCAGTTCTAACATTCTGGAGTTATCTATGACCTTGAAGTGCTATGTGGCTAATGTAACTTGCCCTGCACACCAGCCATAGTTAGCACCACACTTCCATCAACTTTGACCTCAACCCAATGCCTTTGAGATGTCAAAAGAACATTCTACTGCATACTATTAATACTTTTGTGAACTATATTATTATCTATTAATCAAAATACACTTGTATGGCTATATCTTTTTTGTCTTTACACAATTCTATTACAATATATCTATTTGACGCATGAGAAGAGTTCATTCTTTGCCTATTACTTTGTAACCTAACTTTACTTTTGAATGTAAACATTAATTTTAAAATATCAATGTATTATGTTTTTGTGTTTATTAAGTGCAATAAACCTTCATTCAAGGTTTTTGTTCATTTGTAAAAATTACTTTTGGCACAGAAAGTTAAAAAAAAAATGATTTGTGGTGCAACACATTTGAAAAATCTTATCTAAACTAAAAATTAACAACTTTTTGTAGTACAATCCTATACAATTAAAACAAACAAAGTAGTTCAGACAATATGAAACAACATTTCTCACCAGTAGTCTTGATAAAAGGCCAATCCAATATCGCCAATCTGAGGGGAGACCAAGATGCTTTTTGGGACATTTTTAAGTTGGCTAGCAATCTTTACCAGTGAGTCCCAAAAAGTTGGTTTTGCAACAAAATATGTATCTCCATCAGAAGAAATATTATTTTCCAATAGCTAAAATAAGAAAACATTAACTTAGAGAGAAAATCATATTTATTAAAAATAATAAACTGACAACTGTCTTGCATTTAAGATGACCATAAAGGTCCAGTGCTATTAAAATCCTTATATATATAATATATGGAGCCGTTTTTTTGTCAACGCAACTCCTCCCTTATTTCTTAACCAATTTAAATGGTTGGGATGTCAAAAATTTGCCTCTATTCGTAGTTGTGCAATAAGGTTTTAATTCTGCAATATTTTTACTCTGAAGGGCACAGGAAGCCCTCAAAGTACGTTTTTTGGCCGTAAGAATAACAGAGCGAGATATTTAAATGAATCAAACAGTAACAGCTGTTCAAATGTAAACAATGGTTTCCAAAAAGTTTTACATGTTAATTAAAATAAAAATTATTGAAATAGTGCAGTTTATTTCTACAAATTATAAAAGGTTGGTTAGTTTGGAAGTCTTAGCTTCAGATGCTTTACTGTGCCAACATATCTTCTAAGGAAGCTTTTTATAATTCTATTGTGTGATCTATATATGAATCATACATATTATTTTCATTCTATGTGAAATTAAGGCAAATTTTTGTATGACGGACTAGAGTAATGACTACATATGTATATTAGATTTACTAGGCCGGAAAGAGAAGTAGGGGTCTGTCAGTGAGACAGTAGTGTGAGGGGAACGAGTGCGTGCAGCCATGTTCGCGCCTGGCCGAGCCTATTTGCAGGAGTCTGACATGTTGCTTCAAAAGTCGGTATTATTCCTACGATAATTAATATTTTACGATTTATTAAATGAGTTGTTTTAGCTAAGCTTCTCCCAGAGAGATTAGTTTGGTTCTTATTAAAAAGAAAATTTATTAAATAGTCATCCGAAAACGTTTAATTAAAGGTAAAAAATAGTTTTACATTTTTTTAATGAGAATATCTCAATCCCTTCAGTTGTGTGTAAAACATGTAACGCTAAAAAATTTAACTTGTATTTTGAACAGTTTTGTCTTAACTGTGATTTAAATTTACCACTTCATAAGGCCACAAGTTCTCGTGTAGTGGTCAAATTAAAACAAATATTTTTCATGTTTACAGGGAAGGTACATTAAAACCAATTTTGACAATAAAATCAGGAAATAATTAAAACACCGAAAACTGATTGCAACACACTAAAGAACGAACAAATGAATAGTTTAAGCAATAGCGCAGACAATTTATAATAGCAACCCTCCCTCATGGTCTACAATTCAAATTTGTTCTAAAATTGACGTGCAATAGTATTATCTAGAGAAGAGCAACTGCAACATATTCAGGCACATAATCCACAATAAATAACAATTCAAATATTGATCATATAATAAGCTAATAAAACATATACAATGGAAAAATAAAATTGAACATTGAACAATAAAAATAAAGTTATGATAGTAAAAAGTTAAATATGACGTAAATGCAATTTTATTGGAAAATTATTCAACTTTTAAAGTTTACAAATCTAAAATTTTCTTGAAATAAATAATGTTTCTTTGTAAAAATCATACCATTATGAGCACAGAACTAAATCCTTCACTGTTTAAAATATCTGGATATTTTGCTTCTGGTTGTTGTTTTGTTATGGATGGCTGACTTGTCCGAGACGATGAAGAAGCTTTGATAGGAGTCTCACTTGTTGAACATGTGCTTTCTTCTTGCTCCATATGAACAGACGAAGCTACTTCAACCACCCAACAACCACTTTTTTCCTAAAAAGTTAAATTATATTTATATGAATAAAAATTGCTTTTGAAAGTTGTCTAGATGCATCCAATTAAAATTTAAAACTGAGGAAACACTTTAAAAATAGAGATGTGTGGAGTTCTGAAAATCCGATTTGGTTAAATCCGAACCAAAGCTATAATTAATATTCAACATGATTTATTATTTACCTGACTTATTTGGGCAGATATGCTTAAATGCAAATATCCGAAAAGCATTCATAAAGCGGTGCCAAAAACGACTCAAGGGAAAAAAATTTTTTTGACAAGGGTTACATCAATCCTTCTGTATTGTCTAGCTAGGCAGAAAATGTGGTCATTAATCCAAGTCAGATGGTGAAACAAGGAATCCAGTAAACTGGTAGTTCCCTAGTCTCCACCCAGCCCACTTCTACAATAAAAGTTGTACAAAATCAACAGGTGTTAAGTTTGACCAGACTAAAGGTTAATTGGTATTAGTATTCAAAATCAAAGTGATGTGCTATTGGTTTTATCACCTGACAAGGTAGGTCAGTTTTCTGTTCTAGACAAAAAAACAAGGACCAAGAACTGATGGAAAAATGTTAATTCTTCGGTTTCAGTTTTTGTGGTTTCCACAAATCATTAAGGGGACGATCACTTTCATATCAGGAATTTTTCAGGCAGATATATATACATATATATATTTTTTTTAACTTTCAAAGCCAGCCACCAAACTAATAACATTAAAAAATATACCAATAAACAATGTCTAAATAAAATAAAATCTACAGGACAAAATACCTGCGTCTTGGTGGTTAAAAATCAATCTCCTGTCACAGAGCCAAATTCAGGTTATGTAACCATTAAACACCTACTTCTCCAAGTTTGAACATCGACTTCACAATCACACAGCTGACCATTTGCCATTTCCTACTTATATTTCCAGTAATTGCATTTTCTCTCTTCTGTCAAAGAAGGTTCATTCCTCCGATGACAGCCATAGGGTCTAACATCAGAGACTTGTTTCAGCTTTCAAACATATTCTAAGTTAACGCTCGCTTAGAAGTGCTTCTTTGCATCTTATATCTGGAGGAGCTATGTTGGACAGCACTGGAAGCCATGGAATAGAGGGGTTGCAATAAGGGAACCGCTGACAGCCCTCATTGATCTATTTAGTTGCATGTCAACCTCTCGTACATGTCTGCTGCTTACCCACAGGAAAGCACAATATTCAGCATTGGAATAAACCAGAGGCAAAGCTGTAGTATGCTGAACTTGTGTTTTGACACCTCACGTTGATGCAGCAAGTTCCTCTAAAATATTAGTTCTGGTTCTCACTTTAGCTGTAGCTTTCTGTGGGTGAATTTTTAAACATAGATATTGACATAAATTGACTTCCAAGTATTGTGAATGCTCACTGTGTTTCAGCCTAACACCATTGAACAAATTTTACAATTTTGACTATCCAGTCTCTTGCGGGTGAAAACATCACTGAGTTTTTGCACGAGGTTAAGGCTGACAACAAACCACACACTATATATTATAATGTTATTGACTCAAAAATTCAATAATTTTTAACGTTGTGTTTAGTTAATTATCTTATTTGTTTTAAATATTTTCATATTCATTCTTAGCCTTAAAATAAAAAAATAGTCAAATATCCAGTTAAGAAAATTTTATTGAATGTATCCAACTAATGGATCACATAGTAACATAGGACCCTCTACACTCAACTTTTATTCATTAGTAAGACGCCAATCGTCAAGATATGGGCGCATGAGTATGATGAGTTTAGATGAACCAGTGTAGTCATTGTTCAGGGTGTCTATTCAGACTTTGATAAAAAAAAAAAAATAGGTGCCTTTTTGGGACTTTTAGGGGCCACACTCTTAAAAATGGGGCCCTATTTTAACGAAGTGTAACACACACGAAAATCTATAATACATAGTACAATTATATGGTAGCGTGCACAATGTCTTTTTTATGCTTAACAGCATATATTTATTATATACATAATAACTATATGCTATAGTTATATATAACGAAATTGAATCAGATTGGAAAGGAAGAGATGGGGAGTCAGAGTGATTTCTAGGGTAAGTGGGAAATAATGGCAATTGCCCCATGGCTTCACAGATGAACACATGAAGTACAATAAAAACTGTCACTATTTGGGCACCTTCACATATTTTTAAGGCAGCATGAATACTTTGTTCAGATTATTTCACAAAAATCTTAATTAAAATATATTTAAAATCCATAAAATATCATTATCTACCAGTGTTTGTAAATTAAGCACATTGGTTATCGTGTCATATTTAAAAATAAACATATTAAATGCTGCATTGTTAAATGTCATAAGTTCTCATAATGTTAATGCAGTTTCTTCAGTTATATCTTTCAACTAATTTTTAGATTTAGTTATAGAAAAAAGTTGGTTATTGAATTTACCTGAGCATATAGATAAAAACAACAGAAAAATATTTCATAAACAAAAACACTTTATTCACTAATTCTTTAAACAGATCATGATTGTGAATATTTGCAAAAATAAGAAATCATAAAATTTAATAAAATCGGCATATTCACAATTTTAACTAATTCCTATATTCACAGTATTTATTTATCATGTTTTAACTATACAGAAGTAAACTACTGAATGATGACTACATTTTAAAATTAATAATAGTAGCTGACAACAAACCATAATTTATGTATAAATTGTTGAATATTATCCTTTACTAAAAAATATATTTAGATTAATTTAGGATAGATATCTTAATTAATACTCAAAGTTTACAGAAGATAACAGCTTAAATTTACCTTATATAATGGTTTGACAGAAAATGTTGTTTTTTCACATAATTCTTCAAGAGATGCATTTTTCGGTTTAATACAAACCACCTATAAAAATCAGAAAAGTATAATATTAATTAAAACAAGTTACATTGCACTGGTTATTTATATATATATATATATATATATATATATATATATATATATATATATAAAGCCATTTACCACTCATTACGATTTCTCCAAAACCATACGTCCAACTGAATTGAAATGTTGTACATAAATTTATCTTGGCCCCTAGAAGCTTACTAAGAAAGGATTTTCCTCTCTACCTCAGGACTCCGTCCCAATGGCCTCCAGAAATTCCCATGGGATTCTTATAGATCTTATAGATCTGTATATTTGATTAATAGCTGTTAAATAAAAACAAATTGAATAAAATTGTGATAGGCTGAACTTTTAAAATTAAAAATAATTGAGTACAGTAGTAAATAATTATACATAACATCAGCTGTTCTAAATTAACTATTTACTTTTTTTGGATAAAATTGTATTAGTTAAGTAAATTAATAAATATTGCACAAACTTTAATCAAGTATTTTTATTTATATAATATGTAAGAATAAACTAATATGAATTAGTACTCATTCACATGTATAATAACAATGTTTAATTAGAAGTAGCACATAAACAGCACTAAATAAATCTATATGAATATAATAAAACACATATCAATCCTTACATATACAAACCAGTTCTCATAGTATTCTTGGGGGTAATGCTCATCACAACAGCCGGTGCAAGTATTCATAGTATGTTCACCACATATGGCCATTGTTTCAGCCTCACCATCAATTTGGTGGTCACTAAACTGCTGCCCATCTTACTCTTCAATACCTTCATCTAATATTGCTTCTTCACCAACTGTCTTTCGTCTTGCTCCGAAAATTCATCATCATTTAGCCACATTCGAATATTTTGTCAACATTATCCATGGCTTACAAAAGAGTAGCAATATATACTAAATATAAACGATAAAAATGGTTCATGTTTATTATATGTATAGACGTAAGAAGAACTATTAACTATTAGAATACAATTTTAGGTTAATAGGAATACATCTCTCCAATAAATAACTATTAGAATAAAAAGGTTGGTTGGCAAAAATAACTGTACGGCTACCACAAGCACCTGAGCACTCCGCTCACTGGTCTAGACTGAAGGGGTATGTAAAGGTCTGTGGAAAAAGAGGCAGAATAAACTGTTTATTTTACAGATACAAAGGCTATTCTGAGAAGGTACACTTAGTTAAAAAAATTTCTGTCTAATGAATTCAGATGTACAGTAAAAAAACACTCCTGACCAAGTACGACGCTCAGGTGCGTATTCTCACTAGTTAAATCATTGTTTTTCAAAAAAAAAATATTTAGTTTGATTTACTTTAAGTTATCAAACTAAATACTATGACCGGCGAAGCGTAATAAATATATTCATATCATGTTGCACGTTAGTAGAACACTCTCAACCGATGTTTATGAGGTAACAGAAACTGTGCTAACACTTGACTTATTATTGTTGTTATATTATATGTGTATATTACTGTATAGTGAAGCTTCCTTAGACGTTATTATTTTTTAGGTGACATTAATCAATAGAACATTGACTGGGATAGAAAACTGGGATGGACAGATCACTTCCTGCAGAATGTAACAACTCCTAGCTTTTAAGGACGGAGGGTGCTAATCAGTGGATTACCAAATCTAGAGACCCACCCAAACCTCAATATTAGGTAAAAATCATAGCTCCTCTTTCTACTACCAGCAGCAAAATACAATATACCTTATTATACAGGTTAATTTTTTGGAACTGTGCATGGGATTTCAGTAGTAATGAAAGGAATGCCTGGTAAACTGTTGATAGAAACACATTCATATCACAAAAAAGAACTGGCTAGTGAAACATTTTGGGGCTACTGTCCCCTTCTTCAGTCACTAAACAACTGGATACTCAGTCACATTTCAGGTAGATGAATGAGATATTTTATCATATAATAATGGCTAAAGTGACATTTCAGTGTTTAAGTGCACTACAGTTGGCAATACCTCATCCATCCACCTCAAATGTGACTATGAATCCAGTTAGTTGTTTAATGACTGAAGAAGAGTCCAGTGGTCTCAAAATATTTTTTCAACTAGTTCTTTTTTTAGTGAAGTGAAAAATCATTTAGTGTTAAGTGCTAAATATTTTGGCTGTAACTCATCAACCCACTCCAAGCGTGACATCCAGTTCCAGTGGTCTTGTGACTGAAGGAGTCAGTTAATCTGAAATATTTCACTGACTATCTGTTTGTCAATGTATTGTGTTTGTGCCTTTCTCCAGTTTGCTATTTTATCGGTTATGCTGCTCTACTTTCCTTCTTTACTAAAATCCTAGATACAGTGCTCTAAAAATAACCCCAAAAATATATCTATTTCTTTTCTTATCATATAAATTAAACTTTATCCTTTTTTTTACAATTTTACAGCTCATTTTTTAAAGACAGGTTTGTTACTTACAAATGGTGCAACTGATGTGAGATCAGATGAAATCTCCCGTAAATTGGCTGGATTGCATGCCTGAGTCATGCCAAAGTCCACAAATTTAACATGCAAGGGTTCTAGATGTACAATGCGTCCTCGGCACCTGTTGATAAAATATGTCTCAAAAACTTTATTTGAAATATATATGAGGATTGTTACAGATTGCATGTTGAAAGAGTAAAACATTAATATTATTAATTAGGGGTATGCGAGAACTCATAACTTTGAGTATTTGTTCAAGTATTTTACTACTCAAGCTTTAGCTTCCAAAACTACTTAAAATTCAATCGAGTAGTTGTATTTCTCAAAATATTAGATTTACATCTTTAGGTTTAAGAATAACCTGTTTTAAAAGTTACAAGTTCAAATCAAAGTGAACAACAGTGCTGAGAAGGTAGCAATCACTCATGATTGCTACTATTGAATCACTCACTAGTGTCACTCACTACTAGCAATCACTCATGAGTCCGAATCAGACGCAGTTCAGTTGTAACCTACCCTAAAATTGCGAGATTGGAACAGAATGGTTAGTGTCTTTATGACGCAAGAAAGGGGATTGCACGCACACATTTACACTGAACAAACAAACGAACTACAAAGAATGAACAAACTGATGAAATAAATGAACTCTTTGACTGGCTTCTGATTGGCCGAGATAAGTGTAAACAAATTTTGCACGGCAGCAATAATTTTAAACTATTTTAATAAAAATGCAACAGACGAAGGTGCAAGACCAATTGCAAGAGTTCATTTAAATTGAAAACAGGCTCAACCAAGTCCATGATACAACGTAGAATGGTATCATATTCTAAGTTACTAGAAAGATATAAAATTTCATTTGAGTAGGGCCTAATTATGCACTTTCCAGCCACTTCTGAAAAAAAAAAAAAAAAAAAAAAAACAATTTCTTGTTGAAAAGGTGGTAAAATATGAGTTATATCTCTTGATAAGATTGATTTCAACTTTGAAAAACTTGTTTTTTAACGAACAATTGAATAACTAGTGTTTTATCTGTTCGTGAAAAAAATCCAACCCTATTTAAAAATAATTATTTTTAACATTTTTTCATTTTACATATTTATTTAAGCTGAAAACGAATAAATAATTAGTTTTTCAGTAAAATTACTTTTTTCTGTCAAAAAAAGACACTTTTTACTCAACTAACTACACATAATTTAAATTAGTCTAATGGACTATTTACTTTATAAAAATTCCTAATTTGCATTAAATTCAGGTATCTGGCCTACAGGACGGTCTGAAAGACGTGTTTCCGGCGGGAATATAGGTGTATTTGGTTTTTGTGATTAATAGTTGGTGTTCATAATGATCGTGTAATGGCCGCTAACCACAATTCACCGCAAAAGTAGTTCTTCTGTTGTATCTCCAAACACATCAAATTTAAAAAAATTATTAAAATATTATTCAAATTAATGGAAATATGTAAAAAAATACTACAAGTTGTAACAATGTTTTTTTTTATTTTTTTTGTAAAATTCATAATTTCCAAAGAATAAAAAACCATATCTAGTGAAAATATAGCCAATTCTTGACCTATTTCGAGCAGTTTTCAAATTTTAGTAGGTACAAGACACTTCATAGTTACCAAAATTTTTCATTCCATCTATTGTTTTGTTTTTATTGCAATGGCACTTGATAGTTCAGTTATAGTTAGTAAAATAGGCTTTAACATGTTTAACACAACCAGGACATTTACAATTACAAAAAAAATACATGATAGAAAGCACATTGTGTAGAGTTTCACATCTGTAAATAAGAATTACATCTTTTGTAATACAAGATTTGTGATTTGAAAAATTTATAGATATACTTTTACAGCAAATTTATAATTGATTATAATTGATACAAGCAACTTTTTTCTATCTAGAAAATAAGTAACACCATGAAATTTTCTTCCAGGTATTTACTATTTCAATACTTAGTTCTAAAACTCATGGTGAAGTACTATCATAATATAAAGTAGAGCACAAAAAATTAAGTTGAAAGAATATTTACATGTGTTATTTTGTCTCTTGGAGAAATAAAATTAGAATATTTTGTTCTTTTAGGTGGTTTCCATACTCAAAAAGGTCAACTCCATCTCACACAATGTATTTATATGTAAGGTGTCAAAGAATGCTTTTACTTTTATTTATTTATAGGACTCTGACTTTCTTAGATGGTAAAGAATACATTTTATCTATTGTCTCAGAAGCCATAATGTACAAAGACAGGTGGGAATAGATCTAGAATATATAAGTTCCAGCATTTCTGGTCAATAGACACTAACCAGTTTGTATGTAAGACAGATACAAAGTAGATTCATTTTCTTTGCTTGCCTTGGTCTGGGACTGCTTCATTTATTTGCAACTGTCAATCATCATTTGAATAAAATTAAATTAAATCATTTACCTGTATTATTATTGTAGATGTCCAGAGTGATATTTTATTTTTCAATTAGCTATCTAATTTGAATCTCATAATCTGTTTACGAAATATTTAAGCATTTAGTATGAACAAGTACAGCAAGTGGTATTGATACTGACCATTGGTTTTTCTCGGGACAGAGGGCCAGACACTTGGTTAAAGCAGGTGTGATAGGGGCAGCCATCTCTGCCTCTATCTGAAGTTGGGCAGAGAACAGCTTTAACTCAGGGAGTTTAGCAACTGGAATTACAGCCAGGTATTCAGAATCCACATGTTTTATACAAACCTAAACAATCAAAGTTATTTTAGTAGTATAAACTTTTTAATTTGTAACAACTTGAGATATTATTCTTTGTTTAACATTTTTAATTAGTATGCCAATGATTTAAAAAAGGCTACATAATTTAAGCTTTATCTGAATTAAATCTTATTGTAATATGAAAATAATATTAATTTTAAGGACAAAAGAAATAATGAATCAAGCTAAACAAATAGTGATAGAGAACTGAATACTGACCAAAACAGGAGAAACTTTTGTCCGGGAAGAATTGAAGCTGAGCAGAAAGATTTGTATAAAATTCTATTAGATTTCAAGCTTTATACTTAAAATAATGAAATGACTTTGATTTAAATAACACAACTGCAATATAATGATTGCAACTTATCATGATATTGTTACTCATGACCAAATATGACACACAATTCTCATATGGTTCAGATTAAAAAAGAACGGTGTACTGATTGAACAATTAGTCTGAGATTGAACATATGACAGTGTTGCTACTAAATATATAACCCTTGATTATATACAACTACAATAGATATTCCATCTAATAGGAATATTTGTGCCAGAAAGTTTGTTAGTTAGTGAGGCCCGCAACTACAGCTGGTTTAAACTGCATTACATTTACATGGAACTACACTACACAATGGACCACAAAAGCAGCTGAAATTTTGAGATTTAAAATTTAACATTGAATGGGAAATCTATTTGTATATAAAATCAATGATATTACTAACAAATATTACAATAATAAATATCAGCTGAAAATAATAATATAGATTTTACACTCCATCGAGACAACTGTTTGAGTAGGCTAATGTTTTCATAAAAGAGCCCCCTCTTCACTTCTCGCCTATGTCCAGCTGACAGCTGTCACAGGCGGTGAGCACAGACTAATTGTTCAATCAGTACGAGGCTCATTAATTAGATGAAAAGCAGACAAATACTATATGGTTTAGATTCCACGTAAAGCTGTAGGTCCCTTAGTTACCCTGGCTATTAATAAATACCTCTTTACAAGGAACAATTAACCACTGTTAGTAACAATGACAAGATTCATCACACTAATTCGCTATTCATAATCACCCATATCTTGAGGATCGGCATCATAATAATGACTAAATAAACTTTCACATAACCAACAGGACTATTATTTATGTATCAAAGAAGCTTCAAATTTATGTATTTATGTATCAAATTGTTTTATTTTCTTCATACAAACATAAATAATTGTTCTACAATTTGATTTAGTATAACATTAAAGCCTTACCTCAGTAAATACATCCGCTGGTAATAGTTTGGAGAACACAGGAGCAGTAGTTTGAGCCGTTTCCTAAATAAAATAAATATTTCTGTCAGTGCAAATTACAACAATAACAAAACTCAATAAAAGCACTATATTTATAGCTTGAGTAAAACTCAATATTATACTTATACCTTTACAATTAAAATTATCAATAATTTAGTATGAAAAATAAAGAACGGAAAAAGTAGTGGTAGTGAATTAACGGAAAAGGTCAAAATATTTTAAACAATGATATTTTTAACCTTGATTAAATAAATTTATTAATAATAAATTTAAGTATTTCTCCCACTTGTTTATTGATTTAAAAAAACCCATAATGCAACTTGCTTTTCACAATTATCTTTATAACCCTCATCTGCATCCAAATCAGCAAAATAAGTAGTTTAAAGAAAAATAGGATAGATAAAGAATTAGCAAACTTGGCTAAGTAATCAAATCCACTAACACAACATATTAAACAAACTTTCCATAACACTGTTTCTTTTATCAGATGACCACAAAAATTAACCCATTGTGGTAGAAAGAGCATTACTCATGAACAGCGCACAGGACTGATTTCCTAGTCACGAGTGGGGCTCACGATACTCTTTCTAGAATTTACTGCTGTGTTAGTTGTTTTTTTATCCACTACTGTCTGTTTCAAAAGTATAGCCGGTTGAGTTTAGAACTCTGCCATGAACTAACAAAAATACATGGTTTCCATCCACAGCGGAGCAGTGCTTGAGACAATGAAGGCGTTAACGGCTGGATTTTGCTAATGAAAAATATTAAGCGATATAAAATCAAAACGAATTATGTGTAATCTCGCAGTCACATATTACTTCATTATATCAACGGATCTAGAATCATAATTTTATGTTTAGGTCCCAAATAGAAATGGCTTTGGTAAATTAATAAGAACTGTCTTTGAAAAAAATTCTGAAACTTGCACATAATGAAGAAAACATACCTAACCATCATGTATTAAAATTTGGTTAAGCTTGGATAAATGATTTTTTAAATATGACTTTATAAACACAGCCATGACTGAGAAACTGCAAAAAACTAGGCACTTTTTTTTTGTTGTTCACGCTATTAAAAATATAATCAAAATCATCAAAAATTTTATTTGCACCATTAGACCAAGAATTAAATGAGGAAAATAATGGTATAACTCACGTTATCCTATGTACGTATTTTTGTTAATTTATGGCAGAGTTCTAAACTCAACGGGCTATACTTTTTAAACGGACAGTAGATTGCAGTTGTATGTCCTTGTTTGTCGTATTCAGTAACAGTTGTGGTTTGTTTTGCAATTGTGGCAGACTGTAAAGATGACCAAAAATTACATTATTATACAAGTTTCTCCGTTGTTACGTTATTTGTTTATGTTCGTCTGCTTAATGCTTGCATCCTATCATTTCAAAGTTCTGCGAGTCTAATGTATAGGAATTAGTATATTATTTCAGTTCATTTATTTTTTAAACTTATGCCTGATAATTTGCGTAGCCATATTATGTGCATCAAACTGAAACCAGATGGATGTGAAAAGTGTTAGGTCCCACTTGATCCTGAGAGCTGCTGCAATTACTTTTACACCAAAGTGAATTTTCAAAAGCAAAACCGTAAAAATTGTAAATTATGTAATAAGTTTTCATGTTATTTTAGTTAACATTCACAGTCATAAAAAAGTGATGAAAATTACTTCTTCAACAATTATTTTGGTATTATCATCTAACGTCTCTATCCAACCCCACTTACCATAGAGTAACAAACATTCAGAACGGGCACTATAGGCTACTATACACGTATTAAAACTGTATTAGGACGTATTAAAAACTGTATAAACACATTTTACAATATTCAATTATACAATGACAACTCCAAAGTTCACAGTAGGGGAGAAGGTGTTTGCCAAAATAAAAGGCTTTCCACACTGGCCAGCTGTGATTAATTCAATTGAACATAAAAGTAAAATCATCAAATATAATGTTACATTTTATGGATCGATTAATGATCATGCCTCAGTTAAACAAACAGATGTTTGCTCCTATCTTGAAAACAAATCTAAATATGGGGTACAAAAAGCTCAAAACTTCAGAAATGAAAAATTTAACAGAGCTTTAAAAGAAGTCGATATTAGTTTTAACAAAATGACTCTCAACAATAAAAGTGACTCCAGCCCTTCAGTGAAAAGGAAGCACTCTATTCCGAAATCTGATTGTTCACCAGCAAACTCTCAAGAGGAACAGCTTATTTCTCCAGCTCAACATACTCCCTTGACTGCGAGCACTCCAGTGGCCTTCAATTCTCCTTCCTTGCTGAGTGATGAAGAAGTCGTATCTACCCTAGCAAACAATATACAGGAAGATACGTCTCAAGACAAACCTCCTCCCCAAAATTGTAAATCTGAGCCTTATATATTTGAAGACCTTCTTGGACCATATTGGATCTCAGACAACACTATATGGCACTATTTAGATCTCATCAATGACAAGTTAATTAGTAATTCCGACATACTTTGTCTAAATCCGACAATATGTCAGGCAGTAAAAATGTTAGATAAAATTGTACTGTACATCATGGACTTGAATGAATTTGAAATTTTGCCTAATTGTAACAATTTACTTGATCTGTAAATAGTAAGTTTATTGTATATAAAAACATACATCTGGCAACGAGTGACAGTTTATCTCATTTCAGGCAGAAATGCTTCATACTGCACTGAAAACATGGCTGTGAGAAAATCCACATTCATTCAAGTCGGTAATGGACTTTAAATATTTATACTCTGTATGACATTATAAACAGCTATGATCAATTAACAACATAAAAAAAGAGATAGATAGAAATGTAATAATATACTTTTGATGAAAATTTTGTAATATGGTAGACTAAAAAAATGTATGAAAGCCTTTGGGTGGAAAAAATATGGAAATGCTTTCACATCAACATTATTTTTGTCCATAAATAATTTTATAATTTAATTTTTTTAATAATTGTGTTCCGTAATTTTTGATCAGAAAAGTTTACTTAAAACTGTTGAACAGCGGAGAAATAATACTGTTCAATTAGTTACTTTGGAATTCAAATGACCACTACTCTGGAAAAGATAAACCTTTCAAGGTCCGGTTTCCTGCAATTAATTTCTCTTGAATAGATCTTTCATTTGATAGCAAACTTGACCTAGGCTTACGTAGAAGATGTTCATCAAATCCTCGTTGGCCGCCCTCCTAAAAAGATGAAATCTCGCTAATGGTGTCAAAAAGACTTTAATTTGTTTTCATGTTTATGTACAAGATTTCACTTATAGAAGTGGTCACACAAAACTGTGAAAGCATTTCCATATTTTTTTTACACCCTGTACATTTTGTGTGAGTTACCTGTCTGTCCTGTGAAATGGAGCTGTTAGATTCAGAAGGGCATTCTGAAGTCATATGAGGATAAACTGCTCCAGCTACCTCAACTTCCCAATAATCGTTCACCTAGAAACACAATACAGCATTTTTCTTTAAAAATACCTAATTTACACTGGAAGTAACTTTCAATTCAACACACAATGCCTAAAATAGCAATTAAGGGTGTTCGATCAAAACATCTTTTTTAAAACATATTTTGTCTTGTTACAAGTAATAAGTGTGTTGGGGAAAAAATTCAAACATTTTTTTATAGATATATGGCTACCTAAAGTGGCTAATTTGGCCTTTGTTGGTTCCTAACTCATTAACAAACCTTGCAATATATTTTATTCAAATTTTGAGAATATAGTGGACAAATGGTACTAATCAATCTAGAGGTAATAAAAACTAATAATAAAAAGATTGTTTAAGTCCAACCCAATATAATTATATAAATGACGTCTGTCCGAATTTTTAGTTGAAATTTGTACAATTATCTTTGGCTGAAAAAGTTGATTAATAATACATAAAATCTTTATTGATAAAATTTATAGTAAAGTAGGGAGTTATTTCCGTTTCAGCTCCGAAAGTGTAGCAAGAGTGCTGTTACTCTCCCATGCTCTCAGCAAGGCATTCACTTTGCTACTGTGGCGACAGTGGTGGCGAAGCGTTGAACTAAACTCCATCCAGTGCCGAACTTAGCCGGTTGGACTAACACCCTAAATGGAACTTTAATTCCAAAAACTGAAAATTTTTTATAGAAACAAAGTGTGCAAACAATTAACAAACTGCGAAATTTGTTTAATCAAAAACCACATATAACAATTAGATTATCTTCTAGATTACTGCAAATTCCTAAATCAACAACTCATGACATTTTCAGTTAGGGGCTCAAATTTTGTGCATATAAGATTCAGCAGCATCACCAACTAATGACAAATTATCAACCTTTAAGACTAGATTTTGCTAACTGAATGTTGGGTTGAATTTACAATAATCCTAAATTTCTTCAAAATCTTTTGAATTCTCATCCAGCTTCTTATCACCTCAGCAGAATAATGTTGGCTTCCACTGCTTTTATATTCCACTGAGGGTGGAATAATAATTTAGGGAACTTATTAATATTATATAGATTGTTTTAAAATGAATTTGCCGGCGTGGTGGCTCAGTGGTTAAGGTTTCGAACTGCGGAAGGCAAGGTCCAAGGTTCGAATCTCTGCTGAGCCAACAGTCTGTACTTCACTTGTTGATTAAAGTTCACGCACAGGCCTGCAGGCCCATGTGGAACTAGTGAGTGAAGTTAAAAAAAAATAAACCTACACACCTGTTGTACTTGGAGATCAAGAAATCTGCATGCTTCAGTAATGCACAAAGGGACACCCCAAAGGTGAGTGTTTGGATGGTACTGATACACAATGCAATCATTGGGCCATTTTTTTATATAGAACAAACAGTAACAGACCATAGTTAGTTATTTGAACATGTCACAAAACTTTGCAGTAACTCACATGCCTGAATAAGACTCCAGCAATACAGTGCTCCAGCACACTACTAAAATTATGTTTGGGATTTGCTTAATGAGCAATTCCCTGGTCGTTGGTTCAGTAGGATAGGGCCTATTGCATGGCTGGTTAGATTGCCTGATCTCAACCCCCAGATTTCTTTGCATGGGGGTTCATCAAAGGTTTCATGTACCAGGTAAGAGTACAACGCTTACTGGAACTAAGGCACAAGATTTTGGATGCAGATGAGAGTATAACGCCAGAAATGCTGACAACACATGGTGGGATATTGATTACCTATTGGACCATGTGAGAGCAACTTTTAGTGATCACATTGAACTTAACTAAATAAAATATTAATCTTATTTGTATTTGTATTATTGTATTGTTGGCATAGTTATTTTAAAATAAAAGAAGTTACACTCTTACATTGCCTGAGTTAATTATTTCTTGATGCCTCTAGCCTGGACACCCAGTATATATACAGCAAAAACAGATAGCAACTCATCAGCAGCAACACCACTTGAGTACGATCACAGAGAATCTGGACATTTTCATTTAATGTTTGGACATTAAATGGAGTTGTGACCCAAATGTGAGTTAGACAAAAATACTTAACTATTACCATGCCTCATTTCTAACAAAAATATAAAAAGAATTAACGTTCTCAAATATTTAGTCATATCCTGTTACAAACTGTAATGGTTGAAAATCAGCTAAAATAAAACCTACCTTATTGATGGTTTTAACAGAGAGTTGACTATATTGAACCTTGTTAAAGAATTCTCCTGGTGTCCCTGGTGCCAGCTTAATTTTAATTGCCTGCAATAAACGAGTAAAATAAGACAATGTTGTTAGTATCAACATTTATCCATCAAAGCAGACAATCACAACCTTTCGCAATAAGATTAAATTTGAATTAACTATTTACAAGTAACCAGTCGTTTCGAGCATGTGAATGTCTCAGGAGGAAAGGGAAAAGGAGCTTCTCCCATAAGCCAATCCCATGTACATACCGAGGAATTGACCCAATCACCCACCCATACACGTACAGCGGCATTTACCCACCCACCAGCACATACATATACAGTGATATTTACCGACCCGCCCACCCAGACACGTACAGTCCCTATCAATTCACACTATACAAATTGAACCTGTGTTTTTAAGTAATTCTGGGATGAAGATCTCAATGTTCCTAATTATCTCGGCAAATGACTCAAGTTCCAATTTAATAAAATATTCTGGTTGAAAAAAAACAAAAAAAAAACAGCAGGTTAAGAAGAAGTCTTTCAGTTCATTTTCTTGAACCATTACAAATTATTGATGCCAAAATATTGAGAGTACGATGCCAATGTTTGAGAATACCGTCGCTCTGCTGATGGTAGGCCATGGTGTGATGATGTTCAAACCAAGCAGCTTTAAAACCTCGTGCAAAAGCCATGGTTCAAAATGGCCCTGATCAGTTGTTTACAACCTGGTACACCAAAACGAGCCATCCAACCATCCACTTAAGTCCTAGCAACATATATGGCAGACATATTTTGTTTGTATTTCTTGTCCAAATATCTTTGTTAGAGTGCCTCAAGGCTCTATTTTGGAGCCTACCTTGTTCTTGCTTTATATAAATGATTTGCCTCATAATGTTATATGTGATGACTCAAGTTGTTTCCTATTTGCCGATGACCTAGGCCTGTGTATTAATCATTATTAATTACTGTGAATTAAATTAAAAAATACTGCAATCTTAACTGGTGAGGCTAATATAAAATCAAAATTAGTTATTGACTGGTGTTCTGCCAATGGACTTAATCTTAATAAGGATAAAGTTCATGATCTCAAAGTCAGCCTTAGTTGTATTAATTATAATTGTAAGACTTCTCTAAAATTCTTAGGTATAATCTTACAATCATACCTTAAGTAGCAATACCATATTGAATATGTATGTATCTTCTCATGCCAATGTTCATTCATACAACATCAGGCAGAGGGTTAACTTAAGTGTTATGAGATGTAAGTACAGTAGCACTCAAAATAGTTTTAATTATATCAAGGTGTAAAATTCTTTAATGCTTTACCTAAAAATATTAGATCTTTGCCATTTAAGAAGTTTAAAGACACACTAAAGTAAGTCCTATCTGAAGCATGTTTATATAGCAATAATGAGTTTTTTAATATTGACTTTAACTAATGATTAAGCTAGTTTAAATAAAGTATTTGACTTTGTCATGCAATGTTTGTTTTTGGCCGGAAAATTCTTTATTCTTGAAGGAGAGGTCCTATGAAATCAAGATGAATATGCGAGAAAGTGAAAGACATGATTAACGTAATGTAATGACCAAGGAATTCTATTGATTTCATTACAATAATGCATTTAGATAGGTGAATCTATAGACCATATTGATCCAATCATTTGAAGAATTTGTTCAGATGAAGCACTTGTCTTTCTTCGTTCTTAAACAAGAAAATCGTCAAGATAAGCAAATACAAAATCAAGGCCAAACAAAACCGTGCGCTATCCAACTTTGGCATATACGGAGCATCTCCTGGGTGGCGGATAGGGGAAAGGCCGGTGGATCTGCTTAAACAGTCCTCCCGGCTAGGTCTAAGGGACCCACTGAGCACAAGTAGGTGTGGCCCTCCATTCATATTGGGGGTTGAGCACAGGGCTAACAACCCTATCTTGTAAAACATCATTGTTACGAAACGCCAACAAGCCTCGGAAGTGGATAGAAAATGGATTAAGACCCAAAATTAGAACAAAGGAATTGAGACTCGGCTCATGGAACATTAGAACCGTGACGGTGCCAGGTAAAGTAAATATTATCAATGAAGAATTTGAAGCCTACAATATAGATGTGGAAGCACTACAAGAAACCAATTGGCCATTCTGTGGAAAAATGAACACTAAAAGTTATCAAATACTATATAGCGGCTGTGACGATGGAAGACACTATGCAGGCGTAGGGTTTGCTGTAAAAATATACTTTTTAAAATCAGTCATAGCCTATGAAGCAATAAATGAGAGGATATGTACAATTAGGTTTAAGGAAAAATTTAATAACATATCAATGATAAGTTTCTATGCACCTACTGAGGATAGTGAAGATGATGAGAAAGATATATTCTATGCTCAGCTACAGGAAGCATTTTCAAAATTACCAAGCTATGATACCAAAATCCTTCTTGGAGATGCTAATGCTAAGGTAGGAAGAGAAACCATGTGGAAGAGTGTGGCTGGCAAACACAGCCTACATAATATATCAAATGACAATGGAATAAGACTGCAAAGCTTCGCTTCTTCGATGAATCTGTACATTGTCAGTACTAAATTTCCACGTAAAGATATACATAAAGTAACATGGACATCACCAAATGGAGATACGAAGAACCAAATCGATCATGTTCTGATTGATAAGAGACATATCAGTACAGTAGTAGATGTGAAAAGTAAGAGAGGGGCAGAGTGTGGTACAGACCATTACTTGATTCTAACAAGACTTAGACAAAAAATGAAGATTGAAAAAAGAAATGTTAATAAAATAACAGAGAGACTATCTGGACGAAGATAAGAAAATAGAGTTCCAGGTGAAAATCCCAAATAGATTCGAAGCTTTACTAACAGAAGATGAGGAAGAGACACAAGTAGAGACAATGTGGCAAACCTTAAAAAAGAACATAAAAGAAACAGCAAATGAAGTTTTTATAAAGAAAAAGAGCCCAAAAATCCTGGTTCAATGAGTAGTAGTGCAGAGAATTAGTAATTAAAAGGAAGAAAGCAAAAAATAAACATCTAAAATGCAGAAATGCTGAAACTAAGGAAACATACAGAGAAATAAACTTGGAAGTAAATAAAAAATTAAGACGAGAAAAAAGAAATTTTATAAAAAAAAAATTGGGTGTGCGTCGGACCACACGGTGGAAGTTATACTTCTTTGGCCATTCTCATACACCCACTCACGCACACAAACAGACAGGATATATAAATGAAATATAAGACATTTTTCAATATTATTCAATATATTTATCTTCAATATATTATACGTGACTTCATTATTATATTATACACCTATATTATCATTATCAGTAATTTCTTCTATAATCATTCTTTCATCTTGCTCATTTCCTGGTTGGTCATTAGATATCGTACTGTATTCCAAGAAAGACACAATTGGCTTATGATAACTAAAGTAACTAACATATATTCTAGACTCAAACTTTTCAAGATATCTACTAAATACAGCATCAATGGTCGTTCCGTATCTGGTCGTACCTTGATTCTTGTCATTCGACATTACCAAGTCTAGTTTGTCTTTTAGAAAATGTATCAATGGCTCTGTTTGTTCATCGGAAAAATTGATGTTGAAATCCCCGCTCATTATCATTGGGATTTCATGAAAATTTTCATCGAGCAGTGCGGAACCTTCTCTGGTATAAATTAACAAATTTTGGTGTATGAACTTAATGATCTGTTTTACAGTTTTACCGGGAGAGATGTATAGCGCCACAACTATGAATTCTCGACCATTTTGTGGAACGCATTTACTAATACAAATTTCTCCAATAGCAGACTGTCCTGCAACAAGAGATTCTGATGCCCTTGAATGAATATCCATGTGAGAAGTGACTATATTATTATGGTCAATTTTATTGTGATAAATTGCTACTCCCCCGGCAGCAACATTTTCTCGTTTATACTTTGCTATGCAATGAAAATTCGGAATGTCGATGTTTTGGCCATCTCTTACATGTGTTTCCGATAGTATGACTATTGTACATTTTTTAAATACGCTGTCATTCAAATCGAGGGCATGTGCAATGAGACTTTGACTGTTTATTGAATAGAAACTTATTCCTGTGCTTTTAGAAATAAAACTTCCCAAAGATTCAACAATGGTTGGCAGTCTATTGAGTGATAATCTTTGAAATTCTCTCTGTATATCTGTTGTACCTACAAAATTTCTTCTGCCATGGTGGAAAATGTTAGTGTCATCTTTTGTTGTAATATATAGCCCATTAATACTCGTCACTCTCGATAAGGCAACATATACTAATTCTATGGAATGGCTTTTGTCGTATTCATAGACAATCTCGTCGAAAGTCCCCTCCTGCGATTTATGTATTGTGATAGAACATGATGATACCAATGGGAAATGATTTCTTCGAACGTTAATTGTTTTATTATTATTCATTGATATTGCGGAAGACCTTCGTAAAATAGGTACGGCATTTCGGTCAATATTGTGTTGGGCCACGTATCCTGCACATTTTTTCTGCAGTTTTTGACCAATTTTATTCGGGAAAATAAGCCACACTTTCGACACTTCCCCACCATCGTTGTATTCTATGTGACATAATTTTCCAACGGTACCATTTGCCAGCCCATCCGAAACATCAATGTTTGTGGTTATAATGTAATATGTACCTTTAACAAATGTAATTTCATATGGTAGCCCACCAGTATCTATTGTCGACATTTTATGCAATTTCTGTTTGACAAACGCCTCCTGTTCTTTATTAGCACATCCAGTATAAATATCCACGGCAACCGAAATAACTTTATCAGCAGCATTTTTCAAAATGTAATTATTATATTTATTAACAGAATCATTTGAGTGGAATAATCGTACTCCATGTGGACATAGTCTATTTGCTTCGTCCTTTGGAAAAAAACGTGATTCAATAAGTTGGAGTTCTTCTTCCGTCAATTTTTCTCCATTGCCAATTTTTGTTAACGCTGATGCGAACTGAACATTAGCTTGCCTCATAACCTCTGTTAATTCATAAAATTGAAGACAATGCCACAACGAATTGCCAGTAATTTTTCTTTTAATTTGTTTATATATGCGCGTTGCTCTTACTGGCGGTAATTGGCGCAAATCTCCTATCAATATCATATCCAGCCCTCCAAAATTGTCCTTGAACTTTCCCGTGATTTGTTTCAATCGCTGATCAATTTGTTCTAATAATTCTGCTGATATCATACTCACTTCGTCAATAATAAGCACTCTAACATATTTAAACAAGGCTCGATACTGATGAGCTATCTCTATACTCAATGGTAACAATTTTGACAGAGATATTTTTAAGGCTGTGTGAACAGTTGTTCCATTAATAGCAACAGCAGCTTTGCCAGTAGAAGCACAAGTTATGTAGGCATTACAGTAGCCATCGCTATCGGTAAACCTATTATATATCTCCATTATTAATTTTATCACAAATGTTTTACCGCATCCAGCTGGACCGGTAAAAAATATCTGCAAAGGATTCTCTTTGCTCGACAATAAATGATTAATAACTTCCAAAAGGAGATTCAGCTGTTTTTCATTCGCCATACGCATGCTTTTACAGAACTCTGCATGTGGTAAAACGTTTTCTTTTCTTTTAGCTATGGCACCTAATTTGTTCAAGGTAGCTAGTCGTAAATCGGCATTACCGTCAACATTCGTATCATTATATAAATTTTCGAACGGATTAGCTTCCGGGAATCTGCCTCTCACGTCTTGAATCTCATCATCATCGCAAGGTGTTTCTTCTCGACAAAGTTCCCTGCATATTTGGATAGTTTTCTCGATATCTATATTGTGTTCGAATTCTTTTCTCTGTTGTAATATTGTTTGTTCATTTTCTTCATAGATCGTTATAAATTTCATATCTGCTAATATATCTTGTTCTTCATTTCTAAATGGTACGTGTAATGTAACCATTTCCCTTCTATACTCATTGAAATCCGAGCCAACGTCATAATTTCGATATCTTATTATTTTCTTTTCATCTCTCTTAACATATTCACCTTTATTATTTTTGTAATATTGGGAAACGAACTGAGCCAATGAAATGTCATCCAATTCATTCGGTCTGCGCTCATACTTGTCAAACCAGTTCTCTTTCCATATATCCGTTGATTCGCCTTCTAATCCAGACAGCTCTTTCATTGTTTTCTTAATCCTTTGGCGTTCAACGGGCCATACCGTTGGTATATAAACTATTCGAGTTGAAGCTTTAGACATCGGCTCTCTCATCAGGTACCAGGCAGCTTCCTGGCTAGTTATTTCCGTATTGTTTAAAAGATTAACACTCAAACTCTTCGTTATCTCTACCATATCAAATTTGGGATTTTCATTCATAGTTTCTATAATTTTCCTCTGTAAATTACTCACACCACGATTAGTTTTATTAACATACTCAACAACGTATGCTGCACAAGAGTACTCTTCCGTAATAAATTGAATGTCGGTATTTGACTTAACCACATTAATTATAAACGGATTAAAAGGGTTATGCCATTTTTCTGAAGGTTGACGTTTTACAAACACTCGTGGACGCTTTATTCCCGCTCGTAAAATATTTAAATATTCATCATCGGAAGCAATATTATTTTGTGTATAAAATTCATCAAAATCAGTGTAGTCGTCGTTTTCTAAACTTTTTCTTATTTCCTTATACTTTTTTTTCAAAATTAGAAAATTAGCTTCGGTATCTCTCATTGGAATTAATATAGCGGTTTTCTTGCATGGCAGAAAAGGAGCTTCGAATCTGCATTCTTGCGCACGATTGGATGTGATTTTCTTGTAGCAGGTGAAAGTGTGCTTGTGAGTATTCAATTTAATATTACCTGAAGCTTCCGATGCTGAGACAGAAATGAGCTCATCAATCAGATCAATAGCTTGTTGATAGTCTTTGCCCAGTGGATCATCGGGAGCATAATCACACCAAGCTATAATGTGAGCATGTGGGCTTCCTCGATGTTGAAACTCAATTCTTTTGAAGTAATGTACAATTCTGTACTTTTTGAATGGGCTGAATCTTTTTGATTGTAATATATTCTATTCATAATAATTCATAATAACATTAACTAATTTGTTGAAGTACAGTGCACATGCAACAGCGTCTTCATTAATTAGAGTACTCTTTTGCATGTATTCTAATTCTTCAGCTTCTTTTTTTGAGATTGATTTCTTGTTCCGTAATTTGTAAATTAATTGCAATAAATTTGGCCATCCAATTTCATTTGCGCTAATCGTAAAGAATAGCGTTGGTTTCCCTAATTGACGGATCATAGCAAATAAATCTTTTTTTCTTTCAGACCAATACCAAGCTGAATTTGGGATAGATCTCAAAAAAGCTAGGTTACTTTCGATGCATCCTTGAATGTAATCTTCTGATTCTATCTGTTCCTTAGTAATTTTAATATTTTTCCCAAAATGTTTGAAGGCTATGGTGAGAGAGTCTCTGACTCTGATTCTCATTATTTTCATTGCCATATGTAATAAGTGATATGGAGTTATGCCACGTCTATCTGATCTTCTTAATTCACTCGTTGCCATCATAAAAGGTGTGACATTAACTCCTTCTCTAAATTCTCTAAAATGCCCTAGATATATGCTAGGGAAAGTGAGTTCTTCAGCATGCTCATCGAACAATAGACTAATTGGCACGTTATGTTCTCCTGGCGCGATTCTAAGGTAGAAATCCTCGTTCCAAATCAATGATTGTTGTTGTGCAACTAAACTCTCCTCTATTGGGATATTTTCCGCAAATTCATTATCGACATCAAAATGAAAGGCTTGCTCGTTGTCACCGCCATTACCAACGTTACAGTTCAAAAAACTATCGTCAATTGTGATATTGTACATAGTATACATCGGCGTTGGTATTAAATATTTTAGCCATATTTTTATTACTTTCTTACTAACCAATCCCTGTACGAAGCTCGATTTATGAATTGTCTTCCTTTTAATATGTACATTGATACAATAATCATCATCCACATCGCGGGGTAACTTCTTAATCATAGTATCAACCTCTACTGGGACGTTGATAACTTGTCCATAAATTCCATATTGGCCATTGATATGTCGAAGACGTCTTATTTGCATAAACGGGATACGAGGAGATATTAACCGTTCGGTTACCAAATCTAATGGATATTTACGTAAATCATCCGGAAATTCTGGATATTTGAAGCCATTATAAGTGGATAATTGTGGAATGTGATTCTTTGAATGCTCCTAAAGCACGTGGAACATATTGCAAAATTTTCCTTGTGGACCGTAATTATTTTCCTAATGAGTGTAATATTTTGTGTATCATTTTGATTCAGCACAATTTTCAAATCCTTCTTGAACCAAAGGCGATCACACACGTCACAAGGATAACCAAATGGGTTATTGATAAATTTACTAAAAATCTCTTTATGTGCATAAATATGCTGATTGTACGATGTATAAACATTACCCCGGATCGGTGGCTGATCCTCTTCCATCTGAACATTGTTCATGTCATTTTCTCCGTCTTCACTATTATTATTGTCAAGATTATTGATAAGATTATCATAATGGATTCCCTGATCATGGTCTTCATAATCGCTTTCTCCAGAAGTCATATCTGCCCTTTCATCTCCCATCCTTTCAATTTCAGCATTATCAATTGGTACGGCCGATGCTTCATTTCCGTAATTATCGTGACACCCTCCGGTAGGAATTATGGGAACTTCTTTTGTAGATGGGCCCGCTATATGTGAATCATGGATGTGATTTTTTTGGACAAATGGCACTTGTCTATGTGAAGGCCCTGCTATTTGCGAGCAGTGAATATTTTTTTTCTTGGGCCGTGGCACATCTGTACTTACAAACTGAGGTGCTTGCGAATCGTTGTCTGCAATTTTAACGATTTTCCGTACGGCCTTCTTATCCCGGTACTTTTTCGCGCGAATGGCAGCTAATTGTCTTTGATGATTTTCAATATCTTCGATAACGTTTTCGTTCTTTTCCTGATCAACTTCCGAATTTTCTGCAACCAAGAACTTCTTCTTCGCATAATAATTTCTATTGTACTCTGCTCTCTTTATTTTCTGATCTTCAGCGTGTTTCTGCTTATCTTCAACTTCCGAATTTTTGACATTCAACAACTTCTTTTTCGCTGCATACTTTCTATTGTACTCTGCTCTCTTCCTTTTCCTCTCCAGAATTTCATCATCAATGACCATTTGTGGGCTTTCTTCATCACGGTCCTTGTGCTCGAACACGGAATCTGTACCATTATTTGGATGTGGTACCCCTATTTCAGTATCAGATTCCGATGTAGAGTCCGTTGTCAACAAATTGGAGTGTCCTTCATCCATTCTTGGCGGGTCCTAACAAAGAATTAAAAATTAAAAAAGAAAGGTATTTTTGGATTGTAATTATGGTATATAAAAACCAACAAACCAAAATAACTTAAAAAAATAAGATATGCATTATATTTAGGGCGAATTGCCTAGAAGAATTAATGAAAGTCCAAATAGACCTATAATTGAGGCCGGTTAACTATAAATAATTGATATAACCCAAGAAACAAATCATTGAAACGCCATCAATACTTCACCAAAATAATTTAAAATATATCAAAATATTATTCAAAAACCACCAAAAACTCAGACATAAATCAAAACTCAAACTATCAAAACACTGAGGCACATGACACATCAACGAATATAAGAAACCTACTGATGCTATCCGGCAACCACAATCATATACACAGGTCTGGACATGGGCAGTGGAGGGGGTAAATCTTATTGAAGCCGGGATTAGTAATTCCTAGCTTAGCCACCAGCGGCGCTGCAAGATAGTAGTGTCGTCGAAATGAATCAGTGTATGTATATATTGTGGATTCGGTGACCCTACTGTCTTGCAGCGCTATCGGTGTTGAAACTTGGTACTGTTAATTCCGGCTTCAAAAGAATCTGGGATTTTTTTTAAAAAAAAAGCATACAAAAAACTTACAATCGATTAATCGATAGTTCTTAAAAATTTTTTCTTACTTTTCAGCGTGACGCGGTTTCTCGACCAACATCCCATCCCTAAGTGTCTAACGGGCGCAAAGAAGTATAACTTCAATAATAAACTAACAAAGGCAGAACAAGATTTAATAGTGAATAACACTAAGGAATTTCACAAACTATGAGATTTTTTCAGAAAGATTACAGTCCTAAAGTAATGGGAGTGAAAAACAAAGGTGGAAATGCAGTAGTGTAAAACTACGTTTAAGTGCTCACAATTGATAATCACATCAGAGTCACTGAATTTGTAGTAAATCTAACTACTAAAAATAGTGGAATATTTAATTTGTATTAACTTTTATTTCAATAAACTACTCCAGAATTGAATGCGACAGATTGTATAGAAGAGATTTAAGCTGTTATCAAAATTCAATACTTACAAATGGGGGCTTAGATGCAAAGTTTTCAGGTAGTGTAAAGAGTTTGTCCGCAGTCAAAGTTTCTGAGTTGCCATAGTCAATGTACAGCACTGTCAAAGGATTCATGCTCGTCACCTTACAGCGACACCTATTAATTGGACAAAATTCAAGCAACATATGAAAAACATTTTACTAAAATTCACCTCAAACAGATATAAAACTAAAGGTTTTCTAGTAAGTTTTATAGGAGCAACTTCTACCCCTTCAATGTATGTAACTACTGATGATCCTCCTTTCTACTCCTCAGATATATAAATAACAACTTATGGCTCTCCCCTCTGCCTATTTTATGTATGGGACAAGTAATGGTCTTTCCTCCTACTCCTCAAATAAATAAAACTATTAACGACTCTCCTATCCACCCCTCCAATGTATGGGACTACTGATAATCCTCCTCCCTACTCTTCAGACATATAAATAACAACTGATGGCTCTTCCCTTCTCCCCTTCCATGTATAGGACTACTAATGGTCTTCCCTCATACTCCTCAATAAAACTACGAAAGACTCTCCACTTCATCCCTCTAATGTAAGGGACTACTGATGGACTTCCCTCCTACCCCTCAAATATATAAAACTACATACATCTTTCCCTTCTACCCATTCAATGTATTTGACTACTGACAGTTCTCCTTCCTACTTTTCAATATAAAACTACTGAATCTACCATCTACCCCTTCCATGTACAGTACTATTAATGACCCACCTTCCTATACACCCATATGGTATTGACCCAACCCGCCCTCCTATACACATACAGTGGTACTGACTCAACCCGCCTTCCCATACACGTACAGTGGTATTGACCCAACCCCCCCTCCTATACACATACAGTGGTACTGACTCAACCCGCCTTCCCATACACGTACAGTGGTATTGACCCAACACCCACCCGCCCACCCATACAAGCACGGTGTTACTGACCCACCCGCCCACCCATACAAGGACGGTGTTAGTGAGGTTTTTATTTTATTCTCTCCTATACTTTTATTTTATTCTCTTCAAATAAAAGTAGTTTTATTTGAAGAGAAGGAAGGAGGGTCATCAGTAGTCCTATACTTTCAAGGGCTAGAAGGAAGAGCTGACATTAGTTTTATATATTTGAGGACTATATGTGCCACTATATGTGTGGGAGGGTGGGCGGGCAATACCACTGTAAGTATATGGGAGGGTAGGTGGGCAATACCACCGTACGTGTATGGGTGGGAGGGTGTGCCAATACCACCGTACATGTATGGCTTGGAGGGTGGGTCAATACCACTGTACGTGTATGGCTGGGAGGGTGGGCCAATACCACTGTACATGTATGGCTGGGAGGGTGGGCCAATACCACCGTCCGTGTATAGGTGGGAGGGTGGGCCAATGCCATCGTACGTGTATGGCTGGGAGGGTGGGCCAATACTACCGTACGTGTATAAGTGGGCCAATACCACTGTACGTGTATGGGTGGGAGGGTGGACCAATACCACCGTACGTGTATGGCTGGGAGGGTGGGTCAATACCACCATACTTGTATGGCTGGGAGGGTGTGTCAATACCACCGTACGTGTATGGCTGGGAGGGTAGGCCAAAACCACTGTGTTTAACATCACTGTACGTGTATGAGTGGGCGGGTGGGTCAAACCACTTTACGTGTATGGGTGGGCAGGTGGGTTAACACCACTGTACGTGTATGAGTGGGCGGGTGGTTTTTACATAGTTTTTACGTAGTTTTACACTACTGCATTTCCACCTTTGTTTTTCACTCCCATTACTTTAGGACTGTAATCTTTCTGAAAAAATCTCATAGTTTGTGAAATTCCTTAGTGTTATTCACTATTAAATCTTGTTCTGCCTTTGTTAGTTTATTATTGAAGTTATACTTCTTTGCGCCCGTTAGACACTTAGGGATGGGATGTTGGTCGAGAAACCGCGTCACGCTGAAAAGTAAGAAAAAATTTTTAAGAACTATCGATTAATCGATTGTAAGTTTTTTGTATGCTTTTTTTTAAAAAAAATCCCAGATTCTTTTGAAGCCGGAATTAACAGTACCAAGTTTCAACACCGATAGCGCTGCAAGACAGTAGGGTCACCGAATCCACAATATATACATACACTGATTCATTTCGACGACACTACTATCTTGCAGCGCCGCTGGTGGCTAAGCTAGGAATTACTAATCCCGGCTTCAATAAGATTTACCCCCTCCACTGCCCATGTCCAGACCTGTGTATATGATTGTGGTTGCCGGATAGCATCAGTAGGTTTCTTATATTCGTTGATTGTACGTGAATGGGTGCACCCACCCACCCTCCCATACACTTAAGGTGGTATTGCCGGCCCATTTTCCCATACACATACAGTGGTATTGCACACCCACCCTACCATACACTTACGGTGGTATTGCCCACCCACCCTCCCATACACTTACAGTGGTATTGCCCGTCCACCCTCTCACACATATAGTCCTCAAATATATAAAACTAATGTCAGCTCTTCCTTCTAGCCCTTGAAAGTATAGGACTACTGATGACTCTCCTTCCTTCTCTTCAAATAAAACTACTTTTTTGATACATGTGACTACTGATGATGTCCTTTCTACTCATCGCATAAATAAACCTACTCAAGTCTCTCACTTCCACCCCTCTGACATATGTGA
>JAQJVL010005636.1:0-33964 GCA_035578905.1 Stictocephala bisonia | reverse complement strand
CGTAATGGCCGACCGGCCAGTTCTCGGCAACCAGACGTCATTAATGCTGTACGAGCAGTTATTGACAATGATAAGCGAGTGACTCTCGATGAAATTATGGGTAAACTGCCGTCAAGTTTTGAAGTTAGCCGGTCATCTGTGCACAATATCATGACAGAAGATCTTCAGCTTGCAAAAGTGTGTGCAAGATGGGTGCCTCGCTTATTGAGCGATGCCCATAAACAACAACGAATGGCTGCTGCCCAGTCTTTCTTGCGATTGTTTGACGATGAAGATGAAAACCTTTTCAGTAGAATAGTCACTGGTGATGAAACATGGATTCACCCCTCAACTCCAGAAACCAAACGCCAGAGTATGGTGTGGCAAAAAAAAGGAGAGGCAGCTCCTCAAAAAGCCAAAGTTTTTGAGTCAGCAGGAAAGGTAATGGCTACAGTTTTTTGGGACTGCCGTGGAGTGTTATTGATTGACTATCTTCCTCGTGGCGAAACCATAAATGCAGAAAGGTATTGTGAAGTTCTCACCAGACTTCGGCGAGCAATACAGAATAAACGGCGCGGACTTTTGTCGCGCACGGTTCTGCTTATTCACGATAACGCCCGACCACACGCTGCTCGTGCAACAATGGAACTTTTGAGGAAATTTAAGTGGGATGTTTTTGGTCATCCTCCATACTCACCAGATCTTGCGCCTAGCGATTTTCATCTGTTTCCGGAGCTCAAAAGACACCTTGGCGGTCGGCGATTTGCCAACAGCGATGACCTTCAAAATGAGGTGGATACTTGGCTTAAAAATTTGGCGGGTGAATTTTGTGATGCTGGAATAAAAAAACTACTTCCTAGATACCAAGTGTTTAGAAAGGGATGGTAACTATGTAGAAAAATAAGGTATGATGTAAAAAGTTGAATAAATGTGTTTCAGTTATTTTTTGAGTCTTTTTAACTTTTTCATAATTAATGGAAACTTACTTTTTGGATACCCCTCGTATATGGGATTGTTGATATTATAAGATTTGTATGATGAAATTGTTCCAACTGTTTTTCTAGGTACTTTGTGATGTTTTTTATACGTGATCTGTCATTGTTACCACAGTAATTAAAGACATTATTAGTCCCACCAATGATTATTTGGAAGTCATTTTTAGAGTAAGCACTTCTAGTTGATGTATTGATGGCAGATGTCATAATTTGTTCGAGTAAGGCACTAGGTTGAACATGGTTGAAGATTTGAAATCCCCGATTTTGATCCATCAAATAAGAAGACAGCCCTCGCCCTTGCCTGTCACATGACAAGACTAATTTAGGCATTGAGCCAGTCAAACCACTTGTTCCCCTTGTTTGTGGTGTTTTTGTTAATGGGATACTTTTTGCAGCTGTCTTGTTTCCATTGTTCCATTGTTTATGTGTTGATTCAATCATCATAGATGCTGTTTTCTCTAGTTGAATGTATGATTTTTGTGAAAAATAGACCATGGAAGCCAACTGAGCCCGCTTGGTCCAAATATCCACTTCACTAAATTCTGGCAGGTCATAAATTAAGTCTTCCTCAGGAGCATTTATGATTCTGTAAATTAATATTTCCGTTATCAATATCAAATAGATTCCACAGTCTATCGAATTATACTGTTGTGGAGTTTTACATGGCTCCACAATAACTGTGTCAACATCCCCTGTTATGTATTTCATTAATTTGTTTGCCACTTCATTAGCTGCAGTTGAATTGTAATTCCCTGAAGAATCAAAATGAAGAAACTTGTTGCATGATTTGATAAAAACAAGTAAGCTCCAATGGCTGCCACTTTCTTCGAGTTTTACACCATTGGAGTCATTTATTGGTTATGTATTTTTGTGAGTTTAAATTTAATGGTGTTATAATGTGGTTCACATCAGTAAGACATTTGATAGCTTGAGCAATTATTGGGTTAACTGTGCATATTGGCAATTTCTCAGTGACTGTGGCTCATAAGCTCGTAATGCATCCGTATAACATTGTCTGATAACCACTCTGAACTAAGCAGTGAGGTAATAATTGATAATTTACTGTCAGTGTTAGTCGATACCTCCTGAGTGTGAACCAGTTTTGTTGTAGGTGTAGAAGAGTGATTCGAAGGAGCATTATTTCCAGGTAAAATTAACAGTTTACTGTTTTTTTTTGAGCCTGAGAATGTTTGTTTTGACATTTTTCTTTATTTTCTAAAAGTTTATTTTTAATAAGGCTCCTTGTCTTTATGTTTGGGCAAATTTTGGTAATATAAGGACTTTTTTCATGGTTGACTTAAATTTCTGAAAGTTAATAATCCTTGTTTTTTACTTTTTTTAAATTTATAATAATAAAATAAGCAATTTTTTATTTGGTCAATTTATTCTTTTTAATTTCTATAAACAATTGTAATTTGTATCATCAGTTTTTTCAATAACTGCAGTTTATTATTTTAACAGCATATAGACAGATAACTGAGGATTGAGAATTACTCAAATTAAAGCAGTATTGTATCAACAGACAATTCAGTAATGTTCGTTTAAAGGTCAAGTTTCAAGACACAAAGTTATGTGCCGTCATGTTTGTTCAGGTGTCTTAATGTGTTACTCAGAAATCAACTTGGCTCACATAGTTTTATCAGTTGGAATTTATTGCTGACTTTTACTAATTGGTCATTTTATTGTTCACAACTCCTCCAAATATGTTTGATAATTTTACTTTTTTATTTGTTTTATTTTTTAATGTTAAATAAATTAAGTCTTATTATTTAAATAAGTTCAGTTTTATATGTGTTGGGCAACCTTCTGTCATTCAGACCTATCCTTTGTAAGTAAAACTTGTAACAACCTATAATAATGTTTTTCTTAAATATTCAACCAAACAAATTTGAAACAATTATAATCAAATATTTCTAGAAGCATTTAATACTGAATTTATTTTACGAATATGATTAATTATACCTTTTATGTCCAAAATACCTTCACTCTTATTTACCACCTCCACAGACTCAAACAGTCAAATTAACAACTTGATCTACTCAAAAGCAATATTTGATCTACTCAAAAGCAATATTTGATAATACACATGAGGACTCACACAGGAGAGAAACCATTTAAATTTGATCAGTGCCCTTATAGATCTATTAAAAAGCAATGTTTGATAATGCACATGAGGACTCACACGGGAGAGAAACAATTTAAATGTGATCAATGCCCTTAAAGATCTACTCAAAAGCAATATTTGATAATACACATGAGAACTCACACAGGAGAGAAACCATTTAAATGTGATCAATGCCCTTATAGATATCCTCAAAAGCAATATTTGATAAAACACATGAAGACTCACACAAGAGAGAAACCATTTAAATGTGACCAGTGCCCTTATCGATCTACTAACAAGCCCCTTTTGATAATACACACGAGAACTCACACTGGAGAGAAACAATTTAAATGTGATAAGTGCCCTTACAGATCTACTAACAAACATAATTTTGATATTGCACACGAGGACTCACACAGGAGAGAGACCATTTAAATGTGATCACTGCTTTTATGGATCTACTATCAAGAAAGATTTGATAATGCACATAAGAACTCACACTGGAGAGAAACCATTTAAATCAGAAATGTTTATTACTACTAAACAACATTACATGTCATAATAGGTATTGTCAATAATAAAGGCGTAGCCTACTTAAAATCTTACAGACTTACTTAGCCTATTTCATTTACAGATCAGTAATATCAGCTAAGAATTAGTCTTCAGCGTCATAAAAACATTTGCTCTTTAGCCACCTATCTTTAACAATTTTAAATCTATTTACATTAGAAGTTTTGATTCTGAATGGTAACTTATCAAACAATTTAGTTCCTATTTGTTTAAAATTATTTTGTGATCTACTAAGTCTAACATAATTGCTTTCCAACATATTTCTATTTCTAATATAATGTTCATGACAATCACCCCCGAGAGTATATTCATCAAGATGTTCTTTTGTGTAGTTAAGACACTGCTGAATAAATAAAGAAGGTACAGTAAATATTTGTAAATTTAAGAACAAGGTTTTGCAGGATTCATGATCTGGTAGGCCCACAATAGCTCCAACAGCCTGTTTTTTGCCAAATAAATACTTGCTTGGCACCAGGGGAGTTACCCCACAAAGTTATTCCATATAAAATATGACTGTGAAAAAAGGCATAATACGCACTAAGAACTAAATCTAGTCTTGTACAAATCCTTAATCTCCTTAAAAGATAAACAACTCGTAAAAGCTTGCAGCATACATGATCAGTGTGGACATCCCACTTTAACTTACTATCTAGATGGATTTCAAGCAGTATAATATTTTTATTTTCAATTTGTTTGAGACTAAAAACAATTGATTCTGTTTTATTTTCATTGACTACTAGATTATTTGTTTCAAACCAGACATAAGATTTTTCTAAGATATGTTTGTGTTCTCTTTTAACTAACTAAATCTAAATCACAGCTCGAGTTTAAAAAGATGGTGTCGTCTGCGTAAAGCACAGCCTTCATAGGGACAAATTTAGGCAGATCGTTTACATAAACAATAAAAAGAAGGGGTCCAAGCACAGAGCCTTGTGGCACACCACTCGTAACCTCCAGAAGATGAGATCTCTGGTTACAACTTTTCCTTGCCTAAAACCATATTGGGAGGATTACAATATTATTTGACTCAAAGTAATTACTATGTTGTTCTTTCATTATACTTTCTACTATTTTAGATATAATTGGCACCAGCGATATAGGCCTGCAGCTGTCAGGCAGAGACCTATCTCCTTTCTTATATACAGGCACGGTTACATTAACTTTCAAAGAACATGGATAAGTTCCTTCATTAAACATTCTATTGATTAAATATACTAAAGGATGTTTCAATAAATCAATCACTTGTTTTAAAACAAAATTTGACATTCCGTAGAAATCCTCTGACCTAGAGTTTCCTATTCTGTTAATATGAGAAATTATATCTTCAGTAGAAATATTGTGCCATTCAAAGCCTTCCGAGTAAGTATTGTTGTTATTATACATTAAAATTTCTTTGACATTACGATTACTACTTAAACTGATTGGAGGATCCTTAGGTCTAACTATATTACTAATATTTACATAGTGCTTGTTAAAAACATCAGCGGGGACTGGAATATCTTCCCGAGACTTAAGCCTACAAGTTTTCTGAGTCTCAGAATTAATTACCTTCCATGCAGCTTTGCATGGTTTCTTTGAATTCAAGATAAAATGTTCATTTGCAGATTTTTTTGCAAGTTTGATTTTTGACTTATAGTTTCTTAATCCTAGTATACAATTCTCTGTACTCTTAAGTTAGTCTTGGACATATCAAGGTACAGCAACATCATAGCTCTAAGATTATATAACTATGGTCTATACCAATTAGTAATTAACCTTTTAGGTTTAGAAAGATTGTTAAGGTTAGGCCTTATTTTCTTAGTTATCAATGGACAACACTCATTAAAATTGTCATGAACTATATCTAAAAAATATTTACAAGTTTGATCAACAGAGCAAACATTTGATAGTAAGTTACACCAATTAATACCAGTTAATCTATTTCTAAAATTATTTACACCAAGCTGCCTAAAAGTTACTGATTTAATATCAGACCTATTTTCCCTGGGGAAAATTGAAGAGTCTTCCACAGGTATTTCCATTGCCAAACCTGAGTGGTCAGAGATGTGAGGTTGAACCACTTTACAAAGATCGTCACTGCTGCTAGCACCAATGTTTGAAATTATGTTGTCAAGACAGGATTCATACCGAGTAGGTTTGTCATTTAAGCAATAACAATCATGTGATCTGAGCATATTTAAAAAACTTAGTTTTATTGTCAGTGTCCTTAATGTCAATGTTTAGGTCACAACAAAAAAAGTTTACAGCCGTTAAATCTATGAAATGAGGTTATGAATTCAGAGAAAATATTAATATATACATCTACATTAGAGACCGGGGTACGATATACTGTTGCTAAAATTATATTTACATCATGGAAAGTAACAGCCGCAGCTTCAAACTGTTTATCTTCACAAAATTTCTTTACATCTATTGCCTTATATTTGAAGACTTAAGTCCTTTTTCACATAAATTGCAGCACCACCGTGTGTAAGGGCTTGCCTACAAAAGCTTGAAACTAATTCATAGCCTGTGGGGATATAATAGTTAATTTCAGCTTCCGCAAGCCAGTGTTCGTTAACACAGAAGATGTCACTAAGGAAAAAGTCAATCTCAAATAATTTGTCTCTTATTGATTGAGCATTAATAAAAGTTAGGACTGTGGAATTGGAAAACTCACCTAATTTATCTGAGGAAGTTGCAACTCCAAGACTTCCAGGTTGAATGGTACACTCATTCACGTTATTTAAAAACCTAAAAAAGGGGGGTAGTTACTGGTGACGAAATAACTTTAAGATGATCTTCTCGAAGGACTCCCTTGAAGGAAGCTAATAAAAGGCCTTCGGGCCACAGATCCACATCTAACACTTTGTCAAAATCAGTTTCATTTACTTGAATATGAAATGAGGAGTACCCTTCTTTTTTTGGTCTGATTTTCGTACACTTGAAATAGTTCATATTCAACTCACCAATGAGGATTTGCTCAATGTCCTTACAGGTAATCTCTGGGCTTAACCTAGAAAGAAAAACAGCTTTCTTCCTTGCTATTGGTTTAATTTGAGCACTCTTTATTGCTGAATCAGTCCTTTTGCCGATTAAAGCATCAGAATAACTTTGTTTTGTTCAAACTGACACGTTTAGCACTAAACTTACTATTAACCCTTTTAGTGCTACAACATCGCTGTCAGCGATTCCACAGTTTAGTCTTAAAGTGCGAGAATCGCTGCCAGCGACTATCCGTATTTCGTATATTATGCCGTATGAAATTAATGTTACTGGCTGCTACGATCGTAGTTGTGTTCCAAAAGCTTCAAGGTATTGCTTTTTCACTGTTTCGTTGTCTTTGGGATGGTTATAACTATCGCTTTGGAGAAGAATAATACTTGACCATATTGTTTGTTTACGTTTTCAAGCTAGTCTGCTGCTAGTATGCTAGTGCTGTGTTAGAAGTATTGTTTTGCCATGTAATATAATTTGTATTACTGTTTTATAATTAGTATTGTGTTTTATCAGTTTTATATTATATCTTAGTGTTTATAGTTAAGTTTTTGATATAACATTATCATGTAATATCAAACTCAAAAAAAAGTTAACGTAAAATTTTGTTGTTTTTCTTTTTCGTTTTTCAGTTATAAAAGTTTATTTCGGCCAAACATTGGATACATATTTATTCTCCAACCTATCCTGAACATTATAAAAAAAATTTATAAAGATATCTGTTCAAATAAGTATGGTATGATTTTTTTTCTGAACTTTTGCATTTTCGGCTAAATTTGGCTAGCATTTTTTGGTATGTGAGTGAGTAATAAGCCATAGCACCAAAAGGGTTAAAATAGTTTTTAGTCCCTTTGTCAGTGCCTTCTGTATAGGTCTTGGATCTATTATTGTAAAAAACGGTCTTCTACCCACCTTCATCAATCTTATCGTCATCCAATTGATCCATCACTTGCTGCTTAGGCTTGGTGTAAGATGAAGATGTGTCTGATGTCGACTCATGAGAATAGAAGTTTGACTTATTTTGTAGGCCTAGGCCTACTTTTGGTTGTTCTGCACCACTGAAATTAATAGTATTCGGAATGATCTTACCTCTTCCACGGCCATAATTTTTCTTTACATTACTCCAGGAAGGCATAATTTTCTCTGTAACTGTAGGTTGTATCTTAGCATCTTCCCGAGTAGTACTCTGGGAAACTTAAATGATTTTGTCCATTATATCATTCATCTGTTGAGACTCATCCACCCCCCACCCAAAGCTGGTAAGCGTGCCAACCGGGGGATGGCTCAAAACAAGTCGAGCGATGGGATCACGGGTGGCAGTTGGAGGGTCAAAATAAAACTCGGCAGCTGAGCAAAACTAGTTTTTATTCCAAGTAAACAAAAAAGATATTAATCCGACTTGGCAGAAAGCCACAATATAAATTCTCACTTAAATAAATAACAACAAACACTAAAATTAACAAGATACTACACATTAATAACAAACGCTATAAATACCACAAACTCTACAAATACCAAAATTAACAATTAACAAACTGTATGGCCTATCTGCAGCCTAGCCACAGACACCCAAAACGTAAGAAAAGTTTAATAAATTAAAAGTGAACATCTAGAAACAATTTAGATAACCCCAAAATAACCCCGGCAATTTAGCCCACATCCCCTTGATTCCACCCGGCCAGGGAGTAAGCCGGAATCCCTGGGCAGCTCCGAATTAGAAGTTAATTCAAAGAACAACAATCCCCTTTTGGTGAGATTAAAAATTAAACAATTAAAAAAAAATATAACACGGTACCGTTTTAGTACAAAGTCACTTCACGACCTCCATAATACAATGAACAAAAAATATAGATAACAATCACTAGGCCTAAACATATAAATAAATAACATAACTTAACCATAGGGACCTAACAACTATAAAATCTAAAAAGATATAACAACAAATAAAACTAATTAATTAATAACAAGAAATATAAATATAAATAAATATTAACACCCAAAAAGTCCTTTTTGTATTTCAAGTTTTTCTTTCTTTAATAAAAAAAAATATATGTAAGTCCCCAATGGCTGTGTTGCATAAAATGACTGTTCAAGTTTAGGCCTAGGCCACATAAAGTTCCACAAACATTTTTTTTTCTTCCTTTTTTTCATATTTCCTGTATTTCACTGGTTTTTTCTTTGGTTATTTTTTTTGTTTTATATAAAATTTTAAACAGCAAAGCCCCCAGCTCAGCCGCCGGGAAAAACAACATGGAATACACTGACCTGAGGACAGAAGACTTAACCACAAAGATGTAGAGCGGGTAGTGGCCGACTCCAGGCTCCCACATGGTCCTCAGGCCAGGCTAGCAGTGCAGAATGGTCGGCAATCCCCGGACGGCAGGCCGAGGGCTGAACGTCCCACTCAAGGACCCTGGACTGCAAGGTCAAACACAGCCATTAAAAATAGTCCAACCACAACAACAACAATATTACACATAACAACTAATAAACATGAAATGGCAACAAAACAGGAACAGACAAAATGGTACGTGATTAAAGCACACTAGAAAAATACAAGCTCCATTTTTAGGCTATGAAAAATTATGTTGGAAAACCGATTTAAGACAAATTACAAATTAACAAATTATAAAACAATTAATTACGTATATGGAACTAAAAATGACAAACTGAGAACTAGGCTATGGATACATGAGCAATATGTTATAACATGAAAATCAAAAGGTACAGATAGGCTAGGTTATTGGCAAAGAACAAAAACTATGGTAAAACGGTAACTCCAACTGAAAAAAAGTTCAACAAAACATTATACAGAATTACAATTGAAAATAAAACAAGATATAATAAAGCAATTACTGGTAAAACTGTAACATTGAGCACATGGCTTTAACCTAGTCTGAGAAACATCTAGACAAAGAACCCAAATTTAACAAACTCTGAAAACACAAGTAAGAACGATTAATATTTAAACAAAAGTATTTTCACCAAAAGGGTGATTAGATATTAGAAATTACAAAATGAACACTTACGTTTTAGGTGAATTAGCCTCGCATGTCTATTTCTGCAGGCAGCACAAGACAAACAGCCGAACAACCTGACAACCTGCTGGAACACGGAACGAACGGAATCCGAGCCAACGGCTACCAAGGTACGCAAAACGCATCACACGAGCGAATCTCAGGCAGCCCGGCAGACTACGATAAAAAAAAACGAAATGTACCGGTCAAAAGACCCGGTACAACCTCCCTCTGCAAAACCTCAACACCCAGGCAGGGGAGAAAACTCGGTACCTCAGGGAACCCAACAGAAGAAGAAGAAACCTCCAAAGAGTGGTGGTCCAAGGACGTCCAACAGAAACTAAGAGGGGAAACCCCTCGAACAGGGAGCAAACTACCCTGACTGTCGGGCCCGACAAGAAAAGAGAGAAAGAGACTCTCTCAGAACAGCCACCTAGGGCGCAGAGGTGATCAATTTCTTTGCCCCAAGAAACCCCCAGGAACACCAACTCCTGGACCAACCGTTCCCCGGAAAGCCTTAAGCTGGGACACATGGGCTTTCCTGAACACCCTGCCTGACTGGGGATCAACCAGCAGAGCAGTCACTGGTGACAAAAACCTGTCGATGCGGTGGGGACCAGACCACCGATAGCACAACTTTGCAGCTCTTCGTTCCGCGGCCGAACTGACCGGGTGAGCCTGACAAAGAACCAGATCTCCAACCTGAAAAGGGTTAGGAGTACGACCCTTATCATACCTCCTCCTCACTCTCTCTCTAGCACGTAGCAGGTTGCGCCGAGCAGCCCGCCACGTGGACACTACGTCAGTGGCACCTGGGGTAGGTAGAAGATCCTCTAGCCTCCACAAGTTGGACAAAGGGTTGTTAGGAGGGTAGCCATGTAGAATCTCGAAGGGAGTGGCATTGTGACTCTCATGCTTGGAAGAATTAAAAGCAAGCTGGAGCCAAGAGAGACTCTCATCCCAGGTGTTCTGCTTCTCAGCATGGAAGGTTATAAGGGCAGACCGAAGATTGCGGTTGAACCGCTCTGCATGAGAAGGCTGTGGGTAATAAGGGGAGGTAGTCACATGCCTGATACCATTGCCAAAACAGAACCTACGAAACTCGTGTGAGGTAAACTGGCTACCGTTGTCGGACACAAGAGTGGAAGGCACACCCAAGTGCTGGAAGAGTTGGGACTGGAGAGCACGGATGGTGAGCTTAGCCGTGGCACTCCGAAGTGGGAAAAGCCAAACGAACTTCGAGAAAGCATCCACACAAACAAGTAGGTAGGAGCTACCTGACTTGCTACGGGGAAAAGGACCCACGTAGTCGATGAACACCTTCTCAAAAGGACGCTCGGCCACCTCAGAAGATAACAACCCTAACCTTGCATTCTGACTAGGCTTGCTGAGAGAGCACAGGTGACAAGCCCGCACTCTGCCCGCATCAATCCAATCCATGCCCTTCCAGATGAAGTACCTACGAATCTTAGCGATGGTCTTATGAATGCCAAGATGACCGCCCACAAGAGAAGAGTGATAATATTGAAAGACCATCGGTACTAGATGACTAGGCAACACTACACGGGGTTCACCCCTCTGTCGAGGACGGCAACAGAGTACCCCTTTGGACAGAAAATAGGGAGGGTGGGCACCTCCCTCTTGAAGCTCACCTAAGATGACTGACAGCTCAGGATCTTTCTGCTGATGGGACAGTAGGTCGTCAAAAGCCAGAGGAAAATCCAGAAGAACAGCACCACACTGAGCAACAGCCTCAGTCGGTGGATCACTGGGTTCATGGTACATGCGGGAAAGAGCATCCGCGATGACATTCTGGGTACCCCTAAGATGTTGGACTCGGAACTTAAAAGCAGAAATTTTGACCACCCAGCGACCAATTTTCCCGAGCTGTCGGGGATGGGCAAGAAGCCAAGACAGTGCCTTATTGTCCGTCTCCAGCAAGAACTCAGCGTGTTCCAAGAAACGCCAAAACTTGTCCGTACCAAAGACAACAGCCAGACACTCTAACTCATAGATGGAAGAAGCTTTCTGTTCCTGGTGAGACAACGTCCTCGAAGCAAAAGCGATGGGCTGCCTGACCCCATCAAACTCCTGAGAAAGAACAGCAGCAATGGCGGAGGAGGAGGCATCAGTCTGAAGAATAAATTCTCTGCTGAAATCAGGCATACGCAGGACAGGAGGTTGCATGATAGCCTCCTTGAGAGCATCAAAGGCAGTCTGCTGAGCTTGGCCCCACACAAAAGGGACACCTTTCTTTCGCAGCTCGTTCAACGGGGCAGCAAGCTCGGCCACGTTAGGGATGAAGCGACGGTAAAAATTCACCATCCCCACAAAACGGGCAATCCCCTTGGCATCTCTGGGAGGAGGAAAATCCCGAATGCCCTGGGTCCTCGCAGGATCTATGCAGACGCCTCGAGAAGAGATAAGATGACCCAGAAAAGAAATCTCAGGACGAGCAAAAGTGACTTTCTCTGGATTGACGGTAAGGCCAGCTGATTTAAGGCGACTAAGAACTTCCTCCAGATGTTGCATGTGTTCCCCGAAAGTCTCACTGTAGACAAGAAGGTCGTCCAGGTAATTGAAGACAAACTTGAACTTCACATCATGGAAGATGGAATCAAGCAGACGAGTAAGAGTCTGGGCACCCACAGCAAGACCCATAGGAACCCTAGTGAACTGGTAAAGATTCCAGGGAACACAGAAGCTGTGATTCCTATGAAACAGGTATCATAGGCCGTGATTCCTTCTTCAATGGAATCTGATGGTAGGACTGGTTCAAATCAAACACACTTTAGCCTTACCGAACCAATCAAACGCAGAATGCAAATCAGGCAGAGGTACCGAGTCAATAGCGACCTTAGCGTTGAGCCTCCGATAATCCATCACAAGCCTAGACTTACCATTAGGCTTGGGCACAAGAAAAGCTGGACTGGCATAAGCGGAACGAGATGGTTCAATCACACCCTTGCTCAGAAGATCTTCAATCATAGCCCTCATAACCTCCATCTTTGGGGGAGCAAGTTTGTACGGATGACTTCTAACTGGCTGAGAATCGGTGAGGTGGATCTCATACTCCAGAAGAGAAGTGACCCCAAGCTCAGCCGTAAGCACATCAGGAAACCGCAAACACAGCCTCCTTATGGCCTCCGCCTGCTCAGGGGGGAGATGACCAACTGGATCCACTTTGGGTTGTTCGGGCTCACAATCCACCTCTCTGACTGCAGGATGGCAGTCAGAATCACCTACTAGAGGCACCAAAACTCGCCGATTAAACTTGAAAAACATCTGGCGCTTCTGGAGGTCAAGCACCATACCACTTTTAGAGATAAAGTCTGCCCCTAGGATACAAGAAACCGCCAGGTCCTTGGCAACAAGAAAACCCCACCTCCAGGAAAATCCTTCGATCTTAAAATGGAAAAACGCCTTTAGAAGTATAGGTAGAGGAGTTTGGGATGCCGTCCAGCACGTGATAGAAGAAGGCTCGGTGTTCCTGACAAGTCCTAAGGCGTCAAGGGACTCAAAAAGAGAAAGGCTGATGATACTGCATGCCGAACCAGAATCAAGAAGGGCTCGACACACCGTACCACCAAAAGATACAAAAACGCCAGGACACACCGAGGTGACCGCACTAAGTCCCAGGGAAGCCATGCCAGCAAGGCCCGAAAAATCCCCGACACTCCTGCTATGGGCACGTGTCAAAGGCAAATGGCCACGGTCACTCGCAACAACGCGGGGAGCTACTGTGGAGGCAACCCCCCGCGCTGAGCGTTTCCCGCCCCACGACCTCGAGCACGTGGACAGTCACGTCGAATGTGACCAGGTTGGCCACAAGCAAAACACACAACAGGAGGCCGAGAACCACGACCCTCCACTGGCTGACTCACACCTACAGACATAGCCGGTCGACGGGTGGGGAGAGCACGATGACTCTCATGATCCCTCCCTTGCTGGTCTGAGAACTGCACGCTGCGCGAAACAATGCACAGCTGATGCAGCTCCCGAAAAGTCGAAGGAACACCAGCAAAAACCAATCTGCACCGTTCTTCAGCCGAAATGCCATCCAGGATGACACGAACGGTGTCAGCTTCAGAAAGTGTGAGGCGCAACGCTTGACGAGCTTCCTTGACTGAAGAGACATAGGCTGCCAGAGACTCGCCCCTACCCTGCGACCGATAAAATCTGTCCATGACCATCCTCTCCCTGAGTCGAATGGGAAGAAACGATGACAGCAACTCTCGATGGAACGAGTCCACCGAGGCATCACTGGCCAAGACAGAACTCGGCAACTCCCCAACGGGACCTCTGCAATACGGGAAAATCAGACGAAGCAAGTCCCCAGCCTGCATGCCGGGCATCTCACTAAGTCTGAGAAAGGCCACTAGGAACTTAAGAAGCTCCTCAGGATCCATCCCATCGATCACAGGGAGATTCTGGATCATGGGCGTGAGAGGATTAGGTAGCTTGTGGTAGCTCAGCTGCAGAAGAGCAGGTGAACACAAAGAAGCAGTAGGAACGGCAGATGGAGCCGAAACACAAGCGACCTCAACAGAAACGCCTGCAGGCTCAGAAGGAGCCTCAGGCACAGTGAGAGCCATTGTCTCAGCCTGCGGCCTCGACACGTTAGGCGACAGTGCGAAAATAGGCCGCTGACCCAGACCCGTAGGAGTCGTGGAACCGGAGAGTGCCTGAAAAATCTCATCCAGCCTAGACACACTCTCCAAGATCCACGCCCTATCCGACGGTTCCAACCCCGGTTGACCAGCCTTAAACGGGCAAGCAGATGCCCCAAACGTGCAAGACGGCAGGCCCGGTCACGACCCACTGGAGGTTCAAACTGCAGATCTTCCAAAACCCCTTCCCAATCTTCCACCTTGCGTTTACAAACAGACAACTCATCACCAACCTCCAGTAGATCAGACCAATCCACCGCCGTACCCGCGGACAACTGCTCCCACAGCAACCTCCGGAGATTCAGAACATCACCCTCCGGAGTCACACCACGCGACCTCAACTCAAATATCAACTCCTCCTTCACCAGGAGGGCAACATTCTGCAGATAGGCCATCTCTAAGGCAACAATTCTCAACAATATACACAAAAAACGACAACTCCACAAGACGAACAAAACCCTCAGCCTACCGAGCCACTGCCGACCACTCCAATCCACCCATGAAACCCATTCAACAAAGTAACCAAGCGGATTGCCTAGGTTTATATTTTTTTTTATTTATTATTTTTTTTTTTATATATATAAGTTAAATTATTTATTTGGTTTTCTAATTGTTTTTTGTTTTTAAATAATTATTTATTTGTTTCCTTTTTTTTCTTTCTTTTTTTTTTTTTTTTTACAATACCAAGACACCTTGACGGTAGGTCGGCCAACCATGGCCTACTAACTGGCAAACACCCACCATCAACAACCAAGAGAGAATAAATTTAATTCTTTTTTTTTTTTTTTTTTTTTTTGAATTTTTGTTTTTTTAGTCAACCACGCTCTACTACCAATTGAGACCCATCCCCCCCCACCAAAGCTGGTAAGCGTGCCAACCGGGGGATGGCTCAAAACAAGTCGAGCGATGGGATCACGGGTGGCAGTTGGAGGGTCAAAATAAAACTCGGCAGCTGAGCAAAACTAGTTTTTATTCCAAGTAAACAAAAAAGATATTAATCCGACTTGGCAGAAGGCCACAATATAAATTCTCACTTAAATAAATAACAACAAACACTAAAATTAACAAGATACTACACATTAATAACAAACGCTATAAATACCACAAACTCTACAAATACCAAAATTTAACAATTAACAAACTGTATGGCCTATCTGCAGCCTAGCCACAGACACCCAAAACGTAAGAAAAGTTTAATAAATTAAAAGTGAACATCTAGAAACAATTTAGATAACCCCAAAATAACCCCGGCAATTTAGCCCACATCCCCTTGATTCCACCCGGCCAGGGAGTAAGCCGGAATCCCTGGGCAGCTCCGAATTAGAAGTTAATTCAAAGAACAACAATCCCCTTTTGGTGAGATTAAAAATTAAACAATTAAAAAAAAATATAACACGGTACCGTTTTAGTACAAAGTCACTTCACGACCTCCATAATACAATGAACAAAAAATATAGATAACAATCACTAGGCCTAAACATATAAATAAATAACATAACTTAACCATAGGGACCTAACAACTATAAAATCTAAAAAGATATAACAACAAATAAAACTAATTAATTAATAACAAGAAATATAAATATAAATAAATATTAACACCCAAAAAGTCCTTTTTGTATTTCAAGTTTTTCTTTCTTTAATAAAAAATATATATATATATATAAGTCCCCAATGGCTGTGTTGCATAAAATGACTGTTCAAGTTTAGGCCTAGGCCACATAAAGTTCCACAAACATTTTTTTTTCTTCCTTTTTTTCATATTTCCTGTATTTCACTGTTTTTTTCTTTGGTTATTTTTTTTGTTTTATATAAAATTTTAAACAGCAAAGCCCCCAGCTCAGCCGCCGGGAAAAACAACATGGAATACACTGACCTGAGGACAGAAGACTTAACCACAAAGATGTAGAGCGGGTAGTGGCCGACTCCAGGCTCCCACATGGTCCTCAGGCCAGGCTAGCAGTGCAGAATGGTCGGCAATCCCCGGACGGCAGGCCGAGGGCTGAACGTCCCACTCAAGGACCCTGGACTGCAAGGTCAAACACAGCCATTAAAAATAGTCCAACCACAACAACAACAATATTACACATAACAACTAATAAACATGAAATGGCAACAAAACAGGAACAGACAAAATGGTACGTGATTAAAGCACACTAGAAAAATACAAGCTCCATTTTTAGGCTATGAAAAATTATGTTGGAAAACCGATTTAAGACAAATTACAAATTAACAAATTATAAAAGAATTAATTACGTATATGGAACTAAAAATGACAAACTGAGAACTAGGCTATGGATACATGAGCAATATGTTATAACATGAAAATCAAAAGGTACAGATAGGCTAGGTTATTGGCAAAGAACAAAAACTATGGTAAAACGGCAACTCCAACTGAAAAAAAGTTCAACAAAACATTATACAGAATTACAATTGAAAATAAAACAAGATATAATAAAGCAATTACTGGTAAAACTGTAACATTGAGCACATGGCTTTAACCTAGTCTGAGAAACATCTAGACAAAGAACCCAAATTTAACAAACTCTGAAAACACAAGTAAGAACGATTAATATTTAAACAAAAGTATTTTCACCAAAAGGGTGATTAGATATTAGAAATTACAAAATGAACACTTACGTTTTAGGTGAATTAGCCTCGCATGTCTATTTCTGCAGGCAGCACAAGACAAACAGCCGAACAACCTGACAACCTACTGGAACACGGAACGAACGGAATCCGAGCCAACGGCCACCAAGGTACGCAAAACGCATCACACGAGCGAATCTCAGGCAGCCCGGCAGACTACGATAAAAAAAACGAAATGTACCGGTCAAAAGACCCGGTACACTGTACATTATCCTGTACCACTCCTTTAACAGCGTCAAATAACATCAATAGCGTAATGTAGTTGTCCAAGTTCATAATTTGTTCTACTGCTAGATAGTTTTAAATACATCTTTAAGCTTTAGGTCACAACTGCTGCAAAACCATTTCACTTTAGCTCCCATATCATTTAAATGCATATATGATAGTCACTAGTGAGGTTAACACAAGTTATGTGATACCATTTATCACATGCTGCGTCACAGAATATGGCACTATCCTCTGTTATTTGTGCATTAATGTGACCACAAAATTACGGGTAATTTATTTCTGCTCCAGAATCTTATTAGATGGTGGCGACACTGCTCCATTATTCCTATTAGATGGTTTATCTATTGTAATGCTAGGTTTACACCTGCGAGATATTGCGCGAGTTTACTGTCAGACAGTCAAAATTGCAAATGTAAATGGATGTGGAAGCAGTGTCGCAACTGCTCGCGCGAGCAGTGTCGCGAGTATGATGGCAAAGTGTCCGACACTCGATCTTGCAGGTCTAAACGTGAAACTCTGCTCTAGCAATTTCTTCCTCTCTCGTGCAAGCAGTGTCGCGAGTAGCCTGCCGAGGTGTCCGACACTCAAGCTTGCAGGTCTAAACGTGAAACTCTGCTCTCGCTATTTCTCGCGCTCGCACTGTCGCCCGATCCAACAGTGGGAGATATTTGACGACACTTTTTAGCAAGTTGTGGTTATTATTGCAGTGTATTGTAGTGCGTAGTTTTTGAGACGCGTGTGTTTTGTGTTGGAATGGAATTTACAGTTGAGGAAAATTCCCCTACTACCAAAGATACTTTAAATGAAAAAGGTAAAGTGGATAAGAAGTGGTCTGATTTAGATACAAGAAAACTGATATCTTTGTATGAAGAGAAAGAAGTACTATGGAACGTAACTTTAACTGATTATAGAAATCGAGTGAAGAAACTTGAAGCTTTACGTGATATTAGCATTAAGCTAAAAACTGACATACCCGAAATACAAAGAAAAATACATAACCTAAGAAGTCAGTACAATTCGGAGGCAAAAAAATTGAAGAAAAAGTCATCGGGTCAGTCAACGGATGATGTGTATGTCTCTAATTGGCCCTACTACGCTGCTCTGAAATTCATTAACGTGAAGACACCTACAACATCTTCTAATTTAGTAAGTACTTTTATATATTAACCCTCAATTTAATATAGTTGTTAAGTAGATTAAATATGAGCACATTATATTTGTATATAACCCTTGTGGTTCCTGGGTCGGGAAAAAATCTCAACTTTTTTGTTTTAAGCATTAATGTTATAGGACTTTAACCACCACGTTTCTTTGGAAATGTACAATAATTAGAAAAATTGAAACTCACTCAAATGTACTGAAAAACAACACTGGAAAATTTATTTTAATTGTTACAAACAAATTTATTAAAAAATCTAAGGCACTTATTATTATTTACATTGTCATAATATACTACATAGGTATATAATATATACACAACGATGGTAAATATCAAAAATTAAGTGATATCCTCAAAACAAGTCCAATGTGCAAATTTTATGTGGTCTAAATGTGCTTATACTGCCAACTGACTTTTCCTTGAGGAGATGAGAAATACTCTGTGAACTCCATACGTACTTCATCTGCAGGCTTTGGGCGGTTTCTACTGTTTGTAGATTTTAGTGGTAACAGGTTATTTAAAGGCATACTCCCTTCTAAACGCCATGTTCCATCAATCAAGTCACCGGTATCTGTGTCCTCCACATCAAATGTTCCTACAAGAGCATACTTCTTTCTGGACTCTTTTCCCTCCATAAGATAATTATGCAGCGTGCATATTGCCAAAACAACAATCTTAACTCTTTCTGGATACAAAAGCAAAGGCTTTCGTAAAACCCTAAATCTGTTTGCAGCCAACCCGAACACGTTTTCAACAATTCTTCTGCATCGAGATAACCGATAGTTGAAAATACGTTGCTTTACAGGCTGGTTGCGAAACGGATACGGTTTCATGAGGTAGGTGCTTAATGCGAATGCATCATCAGCAACGATCACATATGGCATGGGTTTCTGTCGTCCTTTTAATGCAGAACAATCCGGTAGATCTATGGACCCGTCTATGATTTTGGTTTTTAGGGAACCATTGTTAAATACACCGCCATCAGAAACCCTTCCAAAACATCCGACATCAATGTACATAAACTTGTAGTTACTGTCAACCAATGCGAGCAAGACAATGCTGTGCGTTCCCTTATAGTTAAAGTACAAACTTCCACTATTTGGAGGTGCTTGCATGACAATATGTTTGCCGTCAAGCGCACCAATGCAGTGAGGAAAATTCCAGTTAGTATCAAACCCCGCAGCAATTTTTTCCCATTCATCTTTCTTTTCCGGCATCTGTAACAAAATATAAAAAAATACATTATTTCAACGGTAGTTTAACCACAACCACGCCACTCACACACATGCATGCACACCCACACCACTAGCACCAAAAATATAACAATCATCCAAAGGCTGCATAGTTCTAAAAACCAATTTTTATTTCAGGCATTGCAAGAGAAAAGAACACACGAAACCGTTGAAGATATAGGCAATGAAGACGAAAACCTTGATCAGTCTTCCACATCCCTTATTGATTGTCAAGAAGAGACAGAAGGTGAAACCCCAGCACCTCCACTCAGGAAAAAAAAATATAAAACCTCTTTAGATTTGCCGGTATATGTTCAGCAGGCAATCAATCAATTGAATCAGAAAACCGATGAAGAACAGGTATTCGGCGATTTTTGTGCCTCTGAGCTTAGGCAGATAAAAAACCCTGCTAACAAACGTATTTTTAAAAAAATAGTTATGGAAGCCATCACAAACATTGGGGATGCTGAAGCGTCGGGTTTGGTTTACACGCCATACAGTCAGAGTAGCCGTGATACCAATTATTCTTCTTCCTCCTCTACAGCAACTTTGCAGTTTCCTGGGTCGAGAGGATCGAGTGAACGCACGTCCCCATTTCTTGTCAATTACCAGCGTCAACCAACTCATCAGGAACAATTCATTTCATCACATGACAAACCTGAACAAGGACCTACCTTGTTGGAGTTAAGTGGGTGTAATGACACCGATTATAATATTTATAATTAGTGTACTTTTCTCACAATGAACGTTAACAACTTATTTATAAATTAAAACATATTTTTTACGTTTAATTTTTATTTTACCACAAGACAATCTCTCATTTGATAAATAGTTCTATTATATTATATGACTATATATAAAGTTTTTTTCTCAATAATGTTTAACAATATCTTTTTCAATCATTATAATTTTATTTGTTTGCTAAACAATGTCTCGAGTTATCAAATTTCATTATATGTTTACAACTTTTGTCTACTTTTCGTTATATTATGTAGAATATATCAATAATAAAAAGCTTTTATAAAACATTAGTACTGTACTGTAGTTTAATCAACATCCTTCAATAGTTAATGTATGATGGTTTATCGTACTATTTGTACTACAAGTGATAATAATAAATAAAAGAATAAAATTACCTTCATCACAGTTTCACTAAGGCACTCAAAAATTGCTGTACACACTTCCGGAACCATAATACTTATAGTGCATGCTGGTATTCTGAATAGGTACATCAAAGATACATAGGAGTCACCTATAAAAACAAAATTAAAATTCAGTTTTTGAGCAAATGATTTATCTAATTGTTGTGTTTTTAATTGTCACGCAGATCACAATAGTAATGCACTAATTTTCAAAAATTAACTATTTAGTCTTAATTCAGTTTTTTTATATTTATGATACACTAATGGTACAAGTTAAAATAATAAAATACGACAATTGTTTATATAAATTACACATAAGTATATATATTTATTTATTTTTTATATATTATTATATAAATAATATATAAATTTAATTTTATGAATAATATATAAATATAATGTTATAAATAATATATAAATATAATTTAAATAAACATATACAGGGTGTCCCGTAGTAACTGTCCAAAACTTTACCAGCTTATACTATAGATCAAAACAAACAATTTTTAATATATAATGTATAGTCCTATCTAGCTTACTTTTTCGTCTGTCGGCCATTTTGCGTTTTTTTATAAAAAAAATAAATCTTAACATTGGTTTGACATATTAAATTGAAACTTTAAATTTAAACTTTGTACATTTAATGGTCTTGTTGGTCTACATCTTAGGTACAATCTTAAAAATTATATCATTTACATAAACAAAATGGCAGACATTTAAAGTTTTCTAAGCTTTATAAGTTTGAAACGAGTAATTTTATAGAAATAATTTTATAAAATTTATAAAATAATTAAATAAATTTATAAAATAATTTTATAGAAAAATGACAAGAAACATAAAAAATAGCCCCTTTTAATACAAGAATTTTAATACCAGGTTTATTGTTCTACGATAAGTCGTTACAGAAAGTACGATTTCCCATGTATTTAACATGTATTTTCCAATAACAATGAAGAGTTCATGTCTCAACAAGCGACAAATAATAATTCCTGAATTGTAAAGCCCATATCAAATAAAATATACAACAAGAAACAATACCTAATATTGGGAAACACACTGCAATTTTGAATAAAACACTAACCTTTACTTGATAAATCTTACTTATTTCTGTAATGACTTAACTAACGTAATTAACTTAATTAATGTAACTGGTAAAGTTTTGGACAGTTATTACGGGACACCCTGGATATTAGTATGTTTATTTCAATTGGTAAGAAAACTTAATGATAACTTACCAGTGGCAAGAAAGCGAAGGGTAACCATCAAACGTTCGGCTGCCGGAATAGATTCCCTAAAAACAGTATCCTGTTTCTGGATTTTAGGTCCAACAATTTGAAGCAAATCCTCCAATTCTACAGCAGACATCCTTATGAAATTCCTAAACTGGAGAGAGTCTTCCATTCTTAATTCATTAACTAAACTGTGGAACGCTCCTACATCTCGCCTTCTTTCAATCCATTCTCTAACCCACATTTTCCTCTTCTTATTTTTCTTTTCATTCATTCTAGAAAAATAATCCAGAACAACAAGCGCAGCAGCTTTTTTAACACGTCTGCTTGGCGACATAGTGTTAACGCGTGGAGGATACTTGCACGAGATGGAATTGCACTGTTTGCTCTGGACAGAAATGTGAACTGTCGCAACTACTAGTGACACTACTTGCGCGAGAACTCGCAGTGAAACTTGCGGACAACACTCCGGATAATGCAACTTTGCGTTTACACTATACGACACTACTCGCGCAAGAAATGTCGCAATTTTTCTCGCAGGTGTAAACCTAGCATAAGTGTATATAATCAAGGATATAAGTGACTGCGAAGTAGTGATGTGACGAGTTGAGTTGATGAGTCGAGTTGATTCGAGTCAAGGGCCAACTCGAGTCAACTCGAGTTGAAAGCGAACTCATACGGAGATAGCCGGACCTGCACGAACTCGGAACATCATGAGTCAACTCAACTCGCCGACTCGCAAAACTGAAATGCTATTGGCTGAATGTGAGTCCAACTCGTCAAAACCTATTGCCATTGGCCGGTTTCGAGTTGAACCCGAACTCGCCCGATGACGGCCGAAGTTTCGAGTTGAGTCCAAACCGACTCACCAAACTATACTCCTATTGGCCAAATCGATTCGCGGCGGCAACCAGATCTGTTCAAATTCGTATATTTACCTCATGATGCGCAGAATAAAGTTAAATAATTTAAAAAAGAATACAAAGTTGTTTTGGACTAAAATTCATCCCAAGGAACAATATAAAAATTGGCTTTTTTTAATGTTTGAGGCATTTGATATATTTTTACAAATGTCTGAAAATTCGTATAGGTAAAAACTAGTAATTATTAATTATGTTCTGAATTATTACAGGCTATATAATAATTAACAGGCAATATAATAATTAAAACCAAACAAAATACCTTTGCAACAACAAACTTGCACATATTTTTTTATAATCAACTTTTTATGAGAAATAAATTATTAACAAGTTATAATTATATGTAATAATATGTTCCGTGACAAAAAAATGGATTCAGGTTGTTTTATTATTATTTCATATTAATATTAATATGTACTCATATTCGATTATATGTTATTATTTGTCAACTTTCAAATCCCCCGAGTTGGAAAGTGGTAAATAAGTTGTGCAATCCACCTTCTGCGGCCCAGCGAGCCTAGAAAGCCGAACTGTGGACTGTGAGTCAACTCAACTCATCAAAACCTAATGCCATTGGCCGGTTTCGAGTCAGACCCGAACTCGCCCGATGACGGCCGAAGTTTCGAGTTGAGTCTGACTCGCAAAACTTAAACGCTATTGGCTGAACGTGAGTTGGCTCAACTCGTCAAAACCTAATGCCATTGGCCGGTTTCGAGTCAGACCCGAACTCACCCGATGGCGGCCGAAGTTTCGAGTTGAGTCTGACTCGAGTTGCAACTCGAGTTGACATAGTCGTGAGTTGAGTTTGACTCGAGTCAAGAAATAATCGACTCGTCACATCACTACTGCGAAGTGTCGGTGACATCACTATCGAATTATAGACTATTCGACTATCGAAATGACAAACGATAGTCAACGTCAGGTTGAAATTAGATAACCTAATTAGTAATTATTCGCACAGTAAACTTACTGTACTTGCAAAAATTTTAGCTAGAAAATCTCACAAAACGTATACGCACAAGATATTAATAAATACTTTTTTTAATCAAAAACAAAATATAATTTCTTTTACTCAACGATTTTACAAATATATCAGATAAAATACTGCAGTCGTTAAACCATGACTGTTCACATAGCGCATCCATAGAGACAAAAAATAAATGTGATCAGTGCCCTTATAGATCTACTCAAAAGCAATGTTTGATAATACACATGAGAACTCACACTGGAGAAACCATTGTGTTTTGATAAAACACAAAGTTTTGATAAAACACATGAAGACTCAAACGAGAGAGAAAACATTTAAATGTGATTGGTGTTCTTATAGATCTACTCAAAAACAAGATTTGATAATACATATAACGACTCACTCGGAGGGAGACCATTTAAATTTGATCAGTGCTCTTATGGATCTAATATCAAGAAACATTTGATAATACACATGAGAACTCACACAGGAGAGAACCCATTTAAATGTGATCAATTCCCCTATGTATCAACTTTAGAGTAAGATTTGATAATGCATACGAGGATTCACACAGGAGGGAAACCATTTAAATGTGATCAGTGCCCTTATACTGGTGGGCATTAGCAGTTCTGTAACCCAGCTGCATGGGGACAAAGTCTTTGGGAAATTGTAGGCGATAGGTTGGATGCTCGGTCCTCTTAATACCGACATGGCGTCCGCTTGATGGTTGCTATCGGCATGGACACTACTAGAGAAGTCTGGGTTGTCCATGTTGGGTGGTAATCATTGTGCGGATGTTGTGTGGGGAAGGTAACTGAGTATCAGGCTTGTCAATTAGCTGAAAATCAGACCAGCACTACGTGGTTCGGATTCCACGTAAAGCTGTAGGTCCCTTAGTTTCCCTGGCTGTTGGGCTATTAATAAATTGCCCTTTCTGAGGAACAGTTGAACTCAGTAACCACACTACACTCATATAACCATTCATATTCGCCTTAAAATACCAACAATGTTGGGTCGGCGTCTCATATGTAAGAATACTCTAAAGTAACATTTGATAATACTGATAACTCATACAGGAGAGAAACCATTTATGATAAGTGCCCTAACAGATCTAAAACAATTTGATAATACACATTGAGGAATCACACTGAAAAGACAATTAAGCAGTTATTGATAATGCATGAGGACTCATACAGAAGTGGAACCATTTAGTTCTAATCATAGTTTACAAAACTAAGGATGATTTCATAAGACACATATGATGTCACACAGGGGACATACTGTTAAGTTGTAATCAAGGCCCTTATAGATCTATTTAAAAGCAACATTTGATAATACACATGAGGATTCCTACTGGAGACAAAACATTTGGAGCGACAGACGTTGTTATGGACCTTAACCTGATAAATGATTATTTTGTGGATATCCCTATTGATATGACTGGTGCCTGTCATTATGTCTGTGAACTCACCAATGCCACATTAGATGAGCATGTTCATTGTCAGTTTACTTTCACACCTGTCGCTGATGCTGATTTTTTACGTACAATCATGAGGATTTCCAGTAGTGCAGTCGGGGCTGTCGAAATTTCCTTACAATTTTTTAAATATTCCCTTCCCATAGTTATTTCTTCCATTTTTGATAATTTAACCCTTAAATGCATGATTTCTCAAAATGTCCCTAAACAATTTCCTAAGTTAATTTGATCATAAAATATCACTAGAAAAATGTTTAAAAATTTTTTTTTTATGTACTTACCAAAAAAAATTGTGAAAACTGGTATGATATGCATATGCATCATTATGTTGTCATAATTCAAATTGCAGTGTTAATAGTTTATATTTAAATGTCTTTCAAATTGGATTTTAATGTTTATAAACCTAAACTTCCACAAAGTAAATGTCCAGAAATTTAAAAAATTTTAAATTAAAAACTAAATATAATTAGTTTTATGGCATATATTATAATATATACATATATACAATGTCTGTACTTATAAGAACAGTCATCTAATTGCAATGGAAGGATTTGAAACAATTTCTATCTTTATTTAAACAAAAAGATAGCCCACACTTTTCACACTTGATATAAGTAAATCCTTTACAATTAGGAAGTTTGCATCGCAGCCTGTCTTCAGTCCACAAAGGCCAGTGGCTCATGTTGTCCTGCCTAACGTCCTGAGGGGGTGCTTTTAATGCTGGGCCTTTCTTCCTTTTGGTTTTAAGTTCATTTTCAACTGATGAGCTGGATGGTCTTCCTCTTTTGGGTGTAGTTTTGTTCCCCAGTGTGCATAACGTAACTGCTAAGTCTTCCCTGAATTTGGTTTGTGTCATGGTATTCCCATGAACACGGCGATAGAGTAGCCATGCATTTACCACTGTCAAATCTACAAGGTGGTAAAAAATACGAAAATACCATTTTTTTGATTTCATGGATATTTTATGTTGCGCTAGTAGGCTGTCTAAAAGGTCGACACCTCCCATGAATTTCACATATTCTTCAATAATCTTAGGCCTAGGTATGTCAACTTTTGCTTTTAGTTTTCTATCAAACGCTTGCATTGTCCAATAGGGTTTGAACCCACAAACGTTGATGCAATTGTAACTAGTTTATTATCTAGCCACTGAACAACTGAAACATCCACTCCATTTACCGAAGCAACATTTTCAAATGATGTACCTCGAGGTTTTTTCTTAGTTTGTTTTTCTTCCGGAAACTTAAGACCAGGAAAACGATTTTTTCTCACTGTTCCAAGAGAATGAATTTGTTTGTTTTCCAAATAAATAAGGAGAGGTAATGTGGTGTACCAGTTATCAAAATATATTTTATAGTGAAGGTCAGGTGGTACTATCCTACTAAGTCTGATGACCACATTAGCACAAGCACCTAAATTGGGCTCATCAGGTAACTTTACTAGTTCTACTCCAGAAAAAATTTCAAAGTTGTAGGCAAAACCAGAAACACCACTTAGGACAAAGATTTTGAATCCCCATTTGTGTGGCTTCATTGGGTTGTATTGTTTCATGAAATGCCTAATCTTTGTGGCACAAATTTGCTCATCGATTGATAACTCAGGTTCTAGAGATATTGAGTTAAACTTTTTTTGTAAGTGAGTTATCACTGGGCGAATACGATACAGCCTATCATGTTCAGGATCATCACGTGGTTTCATTTTTGATAGATCATTAAAATGGAGAAATCTCCGAATTTCTTCAAATTTGTTTACACCCATACATTCAGTGATAATTCTGTTCCCAATGTTGGGTGACCAATATGAACGAATATTGTTCAATTTCACCACTGACATCATGATTAATATGCCAAGGTATTTCCGAATAATACTAGGCTTTAGTTCGTAAGGTTTACTAGGATCTTTTATGACCGAATATGCTAACGTTTCCTCACATACATTTTGGACAAAATCGTCATCGATAAAATAATTAAAAAATTAGTAAGGAGTTTGAATATTGAGAATGTGTTGGGGCATAGTTTCATTTCCCAAAAAAGATAAGTCTTTTTGATTATCCAAATTCTTTACTAACCACAATGGTTTGAGAGGTGCGGGTTTGTCTGTGGTTGTTGTTGTTGTTTGTTTAGCTTTTTCAGATGTAGATGAGGACTGACTTTGACATAGGTTAGAACTAGGCCTATCATCCACTCGTAAGGTAGGCTTGATTATGCCTAAAGCTTGAGAACTAGTGGAAGGCTTGTTGGTATCTATATTTAGGCTAGTAGATGTGTGAGTACTTACGGTTTGGGCACTTTGTTCAGTTACCTGTCCAACAACACTATCAAGCTTCGTTGATGCCGATTCTATTTGATCACCGTCTCCTACACATTGATCATTTTCAACCTCTAAGCAACTTCTTATTTTAGCACAAGACACATTTACATTTTGCAGCACAGCATCACAGTCCATATCATCTGCACCATTTTCGTCTTCCAAGTCACTGTCTATTGGTATTTCAAAATCCAAAGATAAAAGTTCATCAACTATTTGTTCTTCTGATTTATATATATAGATTTATATATTGTTGTATTCTTGAAAACACTAGGCTACTAAACATAATTATTTCTTGCCACAATTATGTTATTTTGTTTAAAAAATCTCTTATCAAAATACACTATAACTGATGGTATAGGTTATAGGAGTTGAGAGAATCAAAACATACAACAAAATCTTTTTTCTGCATGTTGTTGATCAGCTGTGACATTTCCAAAGAGGATAGATGCAGATATGCATCAACATGGCCTAAACTGGTATTTAGACCAATAAATGTACATTCTGACCTAAAATTCGGTGTGATGCATATATGCATCACCATGCATTTAAGGGTTAAGTCAATTGAGTTATCAAAGTTTGGAAATTGACTATTGTTCGACCATTTCCAAAACAATTATCTCCAAAAAATACATCTGATTTTAGACGTATTAGTATTCTATCAGCCTTATCAGAATGTCTAGAAAGAGTGGTTCACCAGCAAATTATTTCTTTTATTGAGCGTAGTGAATTTTGTCCAATTTCCAGTCTAACTACATTACTACCACTGCTCTATTAAAAGTTACTGATAATATGTGTTCAGGAATGTATAAGAGACTTTTATCAATTTGAACACTTTGATTTTTTTAAGGCATTTGACTGTCTTCTCCTCTTAAAATTGTTGAAGTTGGGGTTTTATATTGATTTTGTAGATACGGTGTGGTCTTATTTGACGGATCACCAGCAGTGCGTTAGAACTAGTGACAAGGAATAGTACTAGGAATCTGTAACTTGAAGGTACCACAGGGTTCAGCCCTTAGTCTCTTATTATTTTCTATATATATTGATGATGTCACAAGTTTATAAAGAACTCCTTTTTTCACTTGTACACTGACGACTTGCACATTTACAATAACTTTCCTACTTCTCACTTGAATGGTACTGATACTAATATGAACATTGATATTGATGCTATTGCTATCTGGGCCTTCAAGCATAGACCTTCTATTATACCAGACAGTCACATCCCAGCCAGAAAATTGAAGACAGTAAAAATCGGAGCGGAGGCAGAGCAACCTAGTAGGAACCACTACAAACAATTTTATACCCCCTGATTCATGCGACTCTACTGGCAATCTCGGAAATAAGACTTGTGACGTAATTTGATGATGTCATTCCCCCCCCCTCATGTCTCCAGGAGGCAATTACCTGCGTGGCGTGGGAATGGAAATAAAGCCAGCGAAGCCCAAACATTCAAACAGATTCTTCAACTGTGTCTCCATTTCAGTTAGCGTTGAAGGTTTTAATCTTGCAATATACACTGGGGCACTCAGTTCAGTACCTCAGAGAATTTTGACATCCTTTTTATATTTGTATGGATAACACTGACGACCACCATGTTTCATTAATTATTAAATTATTTCACAAAATTAATTACTTTTAAAAAATACAAAACCAGCAATTAAAAAAGAACTATAATATATATAGAAACCAAATTTAAATTTAAAAGTTGTAGAGAATTGTATGCTCTATAAAACTATTCTTTCAGAATACTATTTCGTCCAGCCTGATAATTAAAAATAAATGTTTATTCTGGACACTGAAATACTAATTTTTTACTTACGCCCCATTGTAAAAAAAACTATAATTCTTAAAACATTTCTGTTAGATTTATTAATTACTTTGGTTATTTACAAAACTTTTTTACGCTGGTCAAACTTACCTGACCAAGAAATAAAAAAATTCCTCGCTTCTTGAAAATTTCATGTCACGGGTTTTTAATGAATTAAAATGAGGTTTTCATTTTAACGCTTATATAAATTATCTGTCACAACCACGTTATAATAAACATTTACCATTATAATACTTGTTTCTTCCTGTAAAAAATATATGCCACATATGTACCTTAAATTTAGTTTTCTTGCTTCAACGAGCGTTGGAATCTGGTGGCAGCAGATCTGTAACCCAGCTACTTGGAGGAAAAGTAGGTTCCATGCTCGGTCCTCTTAATACCGACATGGCCTCCGCTTAACGGTTGCCATGTTAGGTCCTCTTAATACCGACACGGCCTCCGCTTAACAGTTGCCATCGACATGGACATTACAAGAGAAGTCTGTGATGTCCATGTTGGATGGTAGTTAGAGTTCGAATTTTGTGTAGGGGAGAGAAATGAGTGTCAGACTTATCAGTTACCTGTAAATCAGACCAACACTACGTGGTTCGGAGTCTACATAAAGCTGTAGGTCCCTTAGTTGCCCTGTCTGTTGGGCTATTAATAAATTGTCATTCTGAGGAATAGTTGAACTCAGTTAGTAACCAGACTACACTCATCCTACACACATATCATCATTCATATTCGCCTTAAAATACGCACAACGTTGTGTCGGTATCTCATTATTAAGTAAGAATGTAAGAACGAAATCATGTTTTGTACGGCTGAGTCGCCTATGTTTTTATTATGGCAAAATTTATATTTTCAATCGCTAAAATTAAACCCTATTTATTGGAAATTTAAAATCTTAGAATTTTTCTGGGGACGACATGATTATACCTTCCGTCCAAATTTCAAAATAGTACTCTTGTATTAATTTACCTTTTCTATAAGTAATTAGGTATTATTGTTATCAAAAGTTATAATAACTTGAATCTCTTTTTACTACATTTTAATAATTTATCAGTTACTTTTAAACAAAGTATCCAGTGCTGGCTTAAACAATTAAAAAAACCACTCCTTCCATCTAGCCAAATTATCCATCCATATTTCCTTTCTCTCTAATTGTCTGGGCCTAGAAATTGTCCCCCTAGGCCTAACCTCTAAACCTGCCATATCTGCTATGCCTTCCTACATGCACAACAAAATCCTGGAAATATCTAATGGTCACTCCCTTCACATCCTTAAAACCATCCTTAATCTGTACAAAGAAGAACATAATAAAACTGTTACTAGCCTACTTGCCTGCTATGAACTGATCATATCCACCAATCCCCATCTTATCAATGAACTTACCAATACTATTACCACTGCCAACAACCTGCTAACCAAACTCAACCAAACCAAACTAAAAAAAACTTTCCAAACTCTACTTACAAACCCTCCGAACAGTTGGATTCCTTCAAATTAGGCCTAACCTTGAATCCACCTATTCTCTTATAGGCCCAAAACCTAACCTAGCTGACCTTCTTAATATACCCACACCCATTGGCCAACTCCCTGTTCTTCCCAAAAAACTGTGTACCAACTCCTCTACCAACTATATTAACCCTTCCCCCGCAAGTGTCAAACCCACGGAAACAGTCAATCCTTCCAACCATTCCGTGTATAACCTATCAAACCACACCCTCTCCGAACCCGAATTGAGCATTTTGTCCAAAGGCCTTACTTTCACTCCTACTTCTCATCTAGACCAGTTCTCCTTAGTCTCTGATGTCATTTCCTTTGGCCGCAACCTGAAGTTGAAGATGTTTTTTGAGAACAACATCTTCAACCCTAATCCTACGAACCTGCCTGAAACCTGCCTAGCGCGCTTCAAACCTCCTTCCAGCTTTGACCCACCACCACTACCTCCTGACCATCCTATTGAACTTTACCTTAAATTCATCCTCCAAAAAGTATCAGATCCTCAGTTCTTCTCCCCACTCCCTAAAGATCAGAACCTTACCATCGCTGAACACGGAGTCATAAAGTCCCTAAAATCCAATGACAACATAATGATCCTTCCTGCCAATAAAGGTTCCACCACTGTTATTCTTAACAAACCTGATTATATCAATGAAATTAACCTCCAGTTGTCCGATTCCAGCACCTACTTGACTTCGACCCAACTGAAAAAACACAACCAAGAACTGAAAAATCTCCTCCATCATGCTAAACACCAAAACCTAACCACTGCCAGCCAAATACTGCTTATCAATGAACAGCCTATTCCACCCCAATTTTATATCCTACCCAAAATCCATAAAGGCACCATCCCTCCCCCTGGTAGGCCTATTGTGGCCAGCTATAATTCTGTTACCGAACGCATCTCTGCCTTTGTCGATGACAAACTCCAACCTCTAGTACGACAACTTCCTTCCCATGTCCAGGATACCAATCATTTCCTTAGTCTCCTCTCCAATCTTCCCCAACCTATACCCCTTAACACCAAACTGGATACCATTGATGCCACTTCACTGTACACCAATATACCCCATGCTCATGGCTTAGCTATTATTGAGTATTTCCTCAATACACGCCCTCCAATCACCAAACCTAGCACTTCCTTCCTAGTTCAGCTGACTCAATTCATCCTTGAAAAAAACTACTTCCAAAGTTCTGGCATTAACTACCTCCAGATCAAGGGTACCGCTATGGATACCGCATGGCCCCTTCCTTTGCCAACCTGTTCATGGGGAAATTGGAGAAGACTGTCCTTCAAAAACAACCCGTCCAACCCCTCTGCTGGCTCCGTTTCATCGATGATATTTTCATGATCTGGACTGACTCCGAAACCAATCTTGAAACCTTTCTTCAAAGCCTACAAAACTTTTCATCCCTGAATTTCACCTGGCAATCCTCTTCTTAACGCAGTCTTCCTTGATGTTGAAATTGGATTGGAGGACGGTGTCCTTCAAACTGATATTCACATCAAACCTACCAATAAACAGCAATACCTTCACTATACCAGCTGTCACCCCAACAACACTAAACGCTCTCTACCCTATAGTCTAGCCACCCGTGCCAAACGTATCATTTCCTCTCCCAGAAACCTAAATCAATACAACAACCAACTTGTCAGTGCTTTCCAACAGAGAGGTTACCCTACCAACCTTGTTAAAAACCAAATCCGTTTAGCCCAGTCGCAAAACCAACCCCAAACCAGAAGCAGTTCCCAATACTTACCCCCAATGCTGCCCAATATATTGGCCTTACCAGTGAAACCCTTCAAAAATGCATGAATGGCCATAGACATGATTGCAAAGTCTAAAACCCTGAAAACCCTGTCTCTGCCATATTCTTCTCCATAATCAAAATTTTGATCAGTGTTACACCACTAAGGTAATCAGATCCCTTCCTTCTCATGCCAATAGTTCCCAACTCCGAAGGATGGAATTAGCACACCAATCGATAACAAAATCCCGTGACCCACCTAATCTGAACATAAGATAGACCACTTCCCTTCAACCCCTTCCCCATCAGCAAACTTCATATATATATATATACTAACTGAATTACTGCATCTTTACCTGAGTGTTGCTCTATGGATGTACAACCCCCACCACAGCCACCTACCCAGCAATAGTGGAAGCCATTTCAGTCTCTCTCTCTCTCTACTCACCTGAAGAAAATGCCTGTGGTGTTAAAGATTTGTGAGATTGTGTCTATTTTGTGTTTGTGACTACTACTCTGATGTTAGTGAACTTGTCTTTTAAGGATAGTTTGCTGATGTCCTATCTCTCTAATATACTAAATTACAGTTATGAATTAATTGATTAATTATTACTGACATCATTCCTATTCAATTAGGATAGTATATTTATTATAATGTCATTTTATTTATACTATAGTTTTCTTTTGTTTTACTTAGATAAGTTTTTTTATATATTGAATTGTGAACATATAATATCAGGTTAAGTGGAAGAAAGGACTGATAAGTCCCAACTTTGCCTGAAAATAAAGACGTTTTTCATTTCATTATGTACACAAGATAGTGAAACGATTTGCTGTGATGAATTAATTACAGAAGGAAAAAGATATCAAGGCATAAGAATCAGTATAGTACAATTAGTGATCAATTAGCATAGCTACTTCAGTAAAAACAACAATGTAACAATATTTGTTTGGAAAGAAATATTCAGAAAAAAATTATAATGGAATAATATTTTTTTATAAATTAAAGATCTTAAGACTCAGAAGTCGCTGCTTTAGAGAATAACCACTATAAAGTATTCAGGTCATCTGGCACAATGCTAGCATGATACTGAATTCATCTGAGATGTCTGTTTCTGGCATAGTTTGTAGGTACAAAAGTTGTAGCATATCATTTTAGACCAAATGCAGTCTGGAATCCTAATGAAGAATCCACCCAGAAGATTTGTTTAATCCAGTTCTGAGACGATAAGGTAGCGTAGAATCATAGTATCTGAGTTTATCACTTTATCCCAGTTGAAG
>JAQJVL010005635.1:0-33959 GCA_035578905.1 Stictocephala bisonia | reverse complement strand
CCCTTTGAGTTTCAAACTTGCGATCTTTGAGTTTCAATCTTGCGATCTTTGAGTTTCAATCTTGCTATCTTTGAGTTTCAATCTTGCGATCTTTGAGTTTCAATCTTGCGATCTTTGAGTTTCAATCTTGCGATCTTTGAGTTTCAATCTTGCGATCTTTGAGTTTCAATTTTGCGATCTTTGAGTTTCAATCCTGCGATCTTTGAGTTTCAATCTTGAGATATTTGAGTTTCAATCATGCGATCTTTGTGTATCAATCTTGCGATCTTTGAGTTTTGGTCTTTCGATCTTTGAGTTTCAATCTTGCGATCTTTGAGTTTCAATTTTGCCATCTTTGAGTTTAAAAATTGCGATCTTTGAGTTTCAATCTTGCCATCTTTGAGTTTCAATCTTACGATCTTTGATTTTAATCTTGCGATCTTTGAGTTTCAATCTTGCAATCTTTGAGTTTTAATCTTGCTATCTTTGAGTTTAATCCTGTGATCTTTGAATTTAAATCTTGCGATCTTTGAGTTTTAATCTTGTGATCTCTGAGTTTCAATCATGCAATCTTTGAGTTTTAATCTTGCTATCTTTGAGTTTCAATTTTGCAATCTTTCAGTTTCAAAATTGCGATCTTTGAGTTTCAGTCTTGCCATCTTTGAGTTTCAATCTTGCAATCTTTGAGTTTTAATCTTGCGATCTTTGAGTTTCAATCTTGCGATCTTTGAGTTTCAATCTTGCGATCTTTGAATTTATATCTTGCCATCTTTGAGTTTCAATCATGCGATCTTTGAGTTTCAATCTTGCGATCTTTGAGTTTCAATCTTGCTATCTTTGAGTTTCAATCTTGCGATCTTTGAGTTTCAATCTTGAGATCTTTGAGTTTCAATCTTGTGATCTTTGAGTTTCAATCTTGCGATCTTTGAGTTTCAATCTTGCGATCTTTGAGTTTTCAATCTTGCGATCTTTGAGTATCAATCTTGCGATCTTTGAGTTTCAATCTTGCGATCTTTGAGTTTCAATCTTGCGATCTTTGAGTTTCAATCTTGCTATCTTTGAGTTTCAATCTTGCGATCTTTGAGTTTCAATCTTGCGATCTTTGAGTTTCAATCTTGCGATCTTTGAGTTTTAATCTTGAGATATTTTAATTTCAATCTTGCGAACTTTGTGTTTCAATCTTGCGATCTTTGAGTTTCAGTCTTGTGATCTTTGAGTTTCAATCTTGCCATCTTTGAGTTTCAATTTTGCGATCTTTGAGTTTCAATCTTGCTATCTTTGAGTTTCAATCTTGCGATCTTTGAGTTTTAATCTTGCGATCTTTGAGTTTCAATTTTGCGGTCTTTGAGTTTAAATCTTGCGATCTTTGAGTTTCAATTTTGCCATCTTTGAGTTTCAAAATTGCGATCTTTGAGTTTCAATCTTGCGATCTTTGAGTTTCAATCTTGCTATCTTTGAGTTTCATTCTTGCGATCTTTGAGTTTCAATCTTGCGATCTTTGAGTTTCAATTTTGCGATCTTTGAGTATCAATCTTGCGATCTTTGAGTTTCAATCTTGCTATCTTTGAGTTTCAATCTTGTGATCTTTGAGTTTCAATCTTGCGATTGTTGAGTTTTAATCTTGCGATCTTTGAGTTTCAATCATGCGATCTTTGAGTTTCAATCTTGCTATCTTTGAGTTTCAATCTTGCGATCTTTGAGTTTCAATCTTGCGATTGTTGAGTTTTAATCTTGCGATCTTTGAGTTTCAATCATGCGATCTTTGAGTTTCAATCTTGCCATCATTGAGTTTCAATTTTGCGATCTTTGAGTTTCAATCTTGCGATCTTTGAATTTTAATCTTGCGATCTATAAGTTTCAATCTTGCGATCTTTGAATTTTAATCTTGTGATCTTTGAGTTTCAATCTTGCTATCTTTGAGTTTTAATCTTGCCATCTTTGAGTTAAAATCTTGCGATCTTTGAGTTTCAATCTTGCGATCTTTGAGTTTTAAGCTTGCGATCTTTGAGTTTATATCTTGCGATCTTTGAGTTTCAATCTTGCGATCTTTGAGTTTTAATCTTGCGATCTTTGAGTTTCAATTTTGCGATCTTTGAGTTTCAATCTTGCGATCTTTGAGTTTCAATCTTGCGATCTTTGAGTTTCAATCATGCGATCTTTGTGTATCAATCTTGCGATCTTTGAGTTTCAGTCTTTCGATCTTTGAGTTTCAATCTTGCGATCTTTGAGTTTCAATTTTGCCATCTTTGAGTTTCAAAATTGCGATCTTTGAGTTTCAATCTTGCCATCTTTGAGTTTCAATCTTGCGATCTTAGAGTTTTAATCTTGCGATCTTTGAGTTTCAATCTTGCAATCTTTTAGTTTTAATCTTGCTATCTTTGAGTTTAATCCTGTGATCTTTGAATTTCAATCTTGCGATCTTTGAGTTTTAATCTTGCGATCTTTGAGTTTCAATCATGCAATCTTTGAGTTTTAATCTTGCTATCTTTGAGTTTCAATTTTGCCATCTTTGAGTTTCAATCATGCGATCTTTGAGTTACAATCTTGCGATCTTTGAGTTTCAAACTTGTAATCTTTGAGTTTCATTCATGCGATCTTTGAGTTTCAATCTTGCGATCTTTGAGTTTCAATCTTGCTATCTTTGAGTTTCAATCTTGTGATCTTTGAATTTCAATCTTGCGATTGTTGAGTTTCAATATTGTGATCTTTGAGATTCAATCATGCGATCTTTGAGTTTCAATCTTGCTATCTTTGAGTTTCAATCTTGCGATCTTTGAGTTTCAATCTTGCTATCTTTGAGTTTCAATGTTGTGATCTTTGAATTTCAATCTTGCGATTGTTGAGTTTTAATCTTGTGATCTTTGAGATTCAATCATGCGATCTTTGAGTTTCAATCTTGCTATCTTTGAGTTTCAATCTTGCGATCATTGAGTTTCAATCTTGCTATCTTTGAGTTTCAATCTTGTGACCTTTGAATTTCAATCTTGTGATTGTTGAGTTTCAATCTTGTGATCTTTGAGATTCAATCATGCGATCTTTGAGTTTCAATCTTGCGATCTTTGAGTTTCAATCTTGCGATCTTTGAGTTTCAATCTTGCTATCTTTGAGTTTAATACTGTGATCTATGAATTTAAATCTTGCGATCTTTGAGTTTTAATCTTGTGATCTCTGAGTTTCAATCATGCAATCTTTGAGTTTCAATCTTGCCATCTTTGAGTTTCAATTTTGCGATCTTTGAGTTTCAATCCTGCGATCTTTGAGTTTCAATCTTGAGATATTTGAGTTTCAATCATGCGATCTTTGTGTATTAATCTTGCGATCTTTGAGTTTCGGTCTTTCGATCTTTGAGTTTCAATCTTGCGATCTTTGAGTTTCAATCTTGCGATCTTTGAGTTTCAATCTTGCGATCTTTGAGTATCAATCTTGCGATCTTTGAGTTTCAATCTTGCTATCTTTGAGTTTCAATCTTGTGATCTTTGAATTTCAATCTTGCGATTGTTGAGTTTCAATCTTGCGATCTTTGAGTTTCAATCATGCGATCTTTGAGTTTCAATCTTGCTATCTTTGAGTTTCAATCTTGCGATCTTTGAGTTTCAATCTTGAGATATTTGAGTTTCAATCATGCGATCTTTGTGTATCAATCTTGCGATCTTTGAGTTTCGGTCTTTCGATCTTTGAGTTTCAATCTTGCGATCTTTGAGTTTCAATTTTGCCATCTTTGAGTTTAAAAATTGCGATCTTTGAATTTCAATCTTGCCATCTTTGAGTTTCAATCTTGCGATCTTTGAGTTTCAATCTTGTGACCTTTGAATTTCAATCTTGCGAATGTTTAGTTTCAATCTTGCTATCTTTGAGTTTCAATCTTGCGATCTTTGATCTTTAATCTTGCTATCTTTGAGTTTCAATCTTGCGATCTTTAAGTTTCAATCTTGCTATCTTTGAGTTTCAATCTTGCGATCTTTGAGTTTCAATCTTGCGATCTTTGAGTTTCAATCTTGCGATCTTTGAGTATCAATCTTGCGATCTTTGAGTTTCAATCTTGCTATCTTTGAGTTTCAATCTTGTGATCTTTGAATTTCAATCTTGCGATTGTTGAGTTTCAATCTTGCGATCTTTGAGTTTCAATCATGCGATCTTTGAGTTTCAATTTTGCTATCTTTGAGTTTCAATCTTGCGATCTTTGAGTTTCAATCTTGCGATTGTTGAGTTTTAATCTTGCGATCTTTGAGTTTCAATCATGCGATCTTTGAGTTTCAATCTTGCCATCTTTGAGTTTCAATTTTGCGATCTTTGAGTTTCAATCCTGCGATCTTTGAGTTTCAATCTTGAGATATTTGAGTTTCAATCATGCGATCTTTGTGTATCAATCTTGCGATCTTTGAGTTTTGGTCTTTCGATCTTTGAGTTTCAATCTTGCGATCTTTGAGTTTCAATTTTGCCATCTTTGAGTTTAAAAATTGCGATCTTTGAGTTTCAATTTTGCGATCTTTGAGTTTCAATCCTGCGATCTTTGAGTTTCAATCTTGAGATATTTGAGTTTCAATCATGCGATCTTTGTGTATCAATCTTGCGATCTTTGAGTTTTGGTCTTTCGATCTTTGAGTTTCAATCTTGCGATCTTTGAGTTTCAATTTTGCCATCTTTGAGTTTAAAAATTGCGATCTTTGAGTTTCAATCTTGCCATCTTTGAGTTTCAATCTTGCGATCTTTGAGTTTTAATCTTGCGATCTTTGAGTTTCAATCTTGCAATCTTTGAGTTTTAATCTTGCTATCTTTGAGTTTCAATCTTGCATCTTTGAGTTTCAATCTTGCGATCTTTGAGTTTTAATCTTGCGATCTTTGAGTTTCAATCTTGCAATCTTTGAGTTTTAATCTTGCTATCTTTGAGTTTCAATCTTGCGATCTTTGAGTTTCAATCTTGCGATCTTTGAGTTTCAATCTTGCGATCTTTGAGTTTCAATCTTGCAATCTTTGAGTTTCAATCTTGCTATCTTTGAGTTTCAATCTTGCGATCTTTGAGTTTCAATCTTGCGATCTTTGAGTTTCAATCTTGCGATCTTTGAGTTTCAATCTTGCGATCTTTGAGTTTCAATCTTGCGATCTTTGAGTTTCAATCTTGCGATCTTTGAGTTTCAATCTTGCGATCTTTGAGTTTCAATCTTGCGATCTTTGAGTTTCAATCTTGCGATCTTTGAGTTTCAATCTTGCGATCTTTGAGTTTCAATCTTGCGATCTTTGAGTTTCAATCTTGCGATCTTTGAGTTTCAATCTTGCGATCTTTGAGTTTCAATCTTGCGATCTTTGAGTTTCAATCTTGCGATCTTTGAGTTTCAATCTTGCGATCTTTGAGTTTCAATCTTGCGATCTTTGAGTTTCAATCTTGCGATCTTTGAGTTTCAATCTTGCGATCTTTGAGTTTCAATCTTGCGATCTTTGAGTTTCAATCTTGCGATCTTTGAGTTTCAATCTTGCGATCTTTGAGTTTCAATCTTGCGATCTTTGAGTTTCAATCTTGCGATCTTTGAGTTTCAATCTTGCGATCTTTGAGTTTCAATCTTGCGATCTTTGAGTTTCAATCTTGCGATCTTTGAGTTTCAATCTTGCGATCTTTGAGTTTCAATCTTGCGATCTTTGAGTTTCAATCTTGCGATCTTTGAGTTTCAATCTTGCGATCTTTGAGTTTCAATCTTGCGATCTTTGAGTTTCAATCTTGCGATCTTTGAGTTTCAATCTTGCGATCTTTGAGTTTCAATCTTGCGATCTTTGAGTTTCAATCTTGCGATCTTTGAGTTTCAATCTTGCGATCTTTGAGTTTCAATCTTGCGATCTTTGAGTTTCAATCTTGCGATCTTTGAGTTTCAATCTTGCGATCTTTGAGTTTCAATCTTGCGATCTTTGAGTTTCAATCTTGCGATCTTTGAGTTTCAATCTTGCGATCTTTGAGTTTCAATCTTGCTATCTTTGAGTTTCAATCTTGCGATCTTTGAATTTCAATCTTGCGATCTTTGAGTTTCAATCTTGCGATCTTTGAGTTTCAATCTTGCGATCTTTGAGTTTCAATCTTGCGATCTTTGAGTTTCAATCTTGCGATCTTTGAGTTTCAATCTTGCGATCTTTGAGTTTTAATCTTGCGATCTTTGAGTTTCAATCTTGCGATCTTTGAGTTTCAATCTTGCGATCTTTGAGTTTCAATTTTGCGATCTTTGAGTTTCAATCTTGCGATCTTTGAGTTTCAATCTTGCGATCTTTGAGTTTCAATCTTGCGATCTTTGAGTTTTAATCTTGCGATCTTTGAGTTTCAATCTTGCTATCTTTGAGTTTTAATCTTGCCATCTTTGAGTTAAAATCTTGCGATCTTTGAGTTTCAATCTTGCGATCTTTGAGTTTTAAGCTTGCGATCTTTGAGTTTATATCTTGCGATCTTTGAGTTTCAATCTTGCGATCTTTGAGTTTTAATCTTGCGATCTTTGAGTTTCAATTTTGCGATCTTTGAGTTTCAATCTTGCGATCTTTGAGTTTCAATCTTGCGATCTTTGAGTTTCAATCATGCGATCTTTGTGTATCAATCTTGCGATCTTTGAGTTTCAGTCTTTCGATCTTTGAGTTTCAATCTTGCGATCTTTGAGTTTCAATTTTGCCATCTTTGAGTTTCAAAATTGCGATCTTTGAGTTTCAATCTTGCCATCTTTGAGTTTCAATCTTGCGATCTTAGAGTTTTAATCTTGCGATCTTTGAGTTTCAATCTTGCAATCTTTTAGTTTTAATCTTGCTATCTTTGAGTTTAATCCTGTGATCTTTGAATTTCAATCTTGCGATCTTTGAGTTTTAATCTTGCGATCTTTGAGTTTCAATCATGCAATCTTTGAGTTTTAATCTTGCTATCTTTGAGTTTCAATTTTGCCATCTTTGAGTTTCAATCATGCGATCTTTGAGTTACAATCTTGCGATCTTTGAGTTTCAAACTTGTAATCTTTGAGTTTCATTCATGCGATCTTTGAGTTTCAATCTTGCGATCTTTGAGTTTCAATCTTGCTATCTTTGAGTTTCATTCTTGTGATCTTTGAATTTCAATCTTGCGATCTTTGAGTTTCAATCTTGCGATCTTTGAGTTTCAATCTTGCGATCTTTGAGTTTCAATCTTGCTATCTTTGAGTTTCAATCTTGCGATCTTTGAGTTTCAATCTTGCGATCTTTGAGTTTCAATCTTGCGATCTTTGAGTTTCAATCTTGCGATCTTTGAGTTTCAATCTTGCATCTTTGAGTTTAAATCTTGCGATCTTTGAGTTTCAATCTTGCGATCTTTGAGTTTCAATCTTGCGATCTTTGAGTTTCAATCTTGTGATCTTTGAGTTTCAATCTTGCAATCTTTGAGATTCAATCTTGCTATCTTTGAGTTTCAATCTTGTAATCTTTGAGTTTCAATCTTGCGATCTTTGAGTTTCAATCTTGCATCTTTGAGTTTCAATCTTGCTATCTTTGAGTTTCAATCTTGCGATCTTTGAGTTTCAATCTTGCGATCTTTGAGTTTCAATCTTGCGATCTTTGAGTTTCAATCATGCGATCTTTGAGTTTCAATCTTGCGATCTTTGAGTTTCAATCTTGCGATCTTTGAGTTTCAATCTTGCGATCTTTGAGTTTCAATCTTGCGATCTTTGAGTTTCAATCTTGCGATCTTTGAGTTTCAATCTTGCGATCTTTGAGTTTCAATCTTGCGATCTTTGAGTTTCAATCTTGCGATCTTTGAGTTTCAATCTTGCGATCTTTGAGTTTCAATCTTGCGATCTTTGAGTTTCAATCTTGCGATCTTTGAGTTTCAATCTTGCGATCTTTGAGTTTCAATCTTGCGATCTTTGAGTTTCAATCTTGCGATCTTTGAGTTTCAATCTTGCGATCTTTGAGTTTCAATCTTGCGATCTTTGAGTTTCAATCTTGCGATCTTTGAGTTTCAATCTTGCGATCTTTGAGTTTCAATCTTGAGATATTTTAATTTCAATCATGCGAACTTTGTGTATCAATCTTGCGATTTTGAGTTTCAGTCTTTTGATTTTCGAGTTTCAATCTTGCCATCTTTGAGTTTCAATTTTGCGATCTTGGAGTTTCAATCTTGCGATCTTTGAATTTCAATCTTGCGATCTTTGAGTTTAATTCTTGCGATCTTTGAGTTTCAATCTTGCGATCTTTGAGTTTCAATCTTAAGATCTTTGAGTTTCAATCTTGCGATCTTTCAGTTTCAATCTTGCTATCTTTGAATTTAAATCTTGCGATCTTTGAGTTTTAATCTTGCGATCTTTGAGTTTCAATTTTGCGGTCTTTGAGTTTAAATCTTGCGATCTTTGAGTTTCAATTTTGCCATCTTTGAGTTTCAAAATTACGATCTTTGAGTTTCAATCTTGCGATCTTTGAGTTTCAATCTTGCTATCTTTGAGTTTCATTCTTGCGATCTTTGAGTTTCAATCTTGCGATCTTTGAGTTTCAATTTTGCGATCTTTGAGTATCAATCTTGCGATCTTTGAGTTTCAATCTTGCTATCTTTGAGTTTCAATCTTGTGATCTTTGAATTTCAATCTTGCGATTGTTGAGTTTTAATCTTGCGATCTTTGAGTTTCAATCATGCGATCTTTGAGTTTCAATCTTGCTATCTTTGAGTTTCAATCTTGCGATCTTTGAGTTTCAATCTTGCGATTGTTGAGTTTTAATCTTGCGATCTTTGAGTTTCAATCATGCGATCTTTGAGTTTCAATCTTGCCATCATTGAGTTTCAATTTTGCGATCTTTGAGTTTCAATCTTGCGATCTTTGAATTTTAATCTTGCGATCTATAAGTTTCAATCTTGCGATCTTTGAATTTTAATCTTGCGATCTTTGAGTTTCAATCTTGCTATCTTTGAGTTTTAATCTTGCCATCTTTGAGTTAAAATCTTGCGATCTTTGAGTTTCAATCTTGCGATCTTTGAGTTTTAAGCTTGCGATCTTTGAGTTTATATCTTGCGATCTTTGAGTTTCAATCTTGCGATCTTTGAGTTTTAATCTTGCGATCTTTGAGTTTCAATTTTGCGATCTTTGAGTTTCAATCTTGCGATCTTTGAGTTTCAATCTTGCGATCTTTGAGTTTCAATCATGCGATCTTTGTGTATCAATCTTGCGATCTTTGAGTTTCAGTCTTTCGATCTTTGAGTTTCAATCTTGCGATCTTTGAGTTTCAATTTTGCCATCTTTGAGTTTCAAAATTGCGATCTTTGAGTTTCAATCTTGCCATCTTTGAGTTTCAATCTTGCGATCTTAGAGTTTTAATCTTGCGATCTTTGAGTTTCAATCTTGCAATCTTTTAGTTTTAATCTTGCTATCTTTGAGTTTAATCCTGTGATCTTTGAATTTCAATCTTGCGATCTTTGAGTTTTAATCTTGCGATCTTTGAGTTTCAATCATGCAATCTTTGAGTTTTAATCTTGCTATCTTTGAGTTTCAATTTTGCCATCTTTGAGTTTCAATCATGCGATCTTTGAGTTACAATCTTGCGATCTTTGAGTTTCAAACTTGTAATCTTTGAGTTTCATTCATGCGATCTTTGAGTTTCAATCTTGCGATCTTTGAGTTTCAATCTTGCTATCTTTGAGTTTCAATCTTGTGATCTTTGAATTTCAATCTTGCGATTGTTGAGTTTCAATCTTGTGATCTTTGAGATTCAATCATGCGATCTTTGAGTTTCAATCTTGCTATCTTTGAGTTTCAATCTTGCGATCTTTGAGTTTCAATCTTGCTATCTTTGAGTTTCAATGTTGTGATCTTTGAATTTCAATCTTGCGATTGTTGAGTTTCAATCTTGTGATCTTTGAGATTCAATCATGCGATCTTTGAGTTTCAATCTTGCTATCTTTGAGTTTCAATCTTGCGATCTTTGAGTTTCAATCTTGCTATCTTTGAGTTTCAATCTTGTGATCTTTGAATTTCAATCTTGTGATTGTTGAGTTTCAATCTTGCGATCTTTGAGTTTCAATCTTGCGATCTTTGAGTTTCAATCTTGCTATCTTTGAGTTTCAATCTTGCGATCTTTGAGTTTCAATCTTGCGATCTTTGAGTTTCAATCTTGCGATCTTTGAGTTTCAATCTTGCGATCTTTGAGTTTCAATCTTGCGATCTTTGAGTTTCAATCTTGCTATCTTTGAGTTTCAATCTTGCGATCTTTGAGTTTCAATCTTGCGATCTTTGAGTTTCAATCTTGCGATATTTGAGTTTCAATCATGCGATCTTTGAGTTTCAATCTTGCGATCTTTGAGTTTCAATCTTGCGATCTTTGAGTTTCAATCTTGCGATCTTTGAGTTTTAATCTTGCGATCTTTAAGTTTCAATCTTGCGATCTTTGAGTTTCAATCTTGCGATCTTTGAGTTTCAATCTTGCTATCTTTGAGTTTCAATCTTGCGATCTTTGAGTTTAATCTTGCGATCTTTGAGTTTCAATCTTGCGATCTTTGAGTTTCAAGCTTGCGATCTTTGAGTTTAATATCTTGCGATCTTTGAGTTTCAATCTTGCGATATTTGAGTTTTAATCTTGCGATCTTTGAGTTTCAATTTTGCGATCTTTAAGTTTCAATCTTGCGATCTTTGAGTTTCAATCTTGCGATCTTTGAGTTTCAATCATGCGATCTTTGTGTATCAATCTTGCGATCTTTGAGTTTCAGTCTTTCGATCTTTGAGCTTCAATCTTGCGATCTTTGAGTTTCAATTTTGCCATCTTTGAGTTTCAAATTGCGATCTTTAAGTTTCAATCTTGCCATCTTTGAGTTTCAATCTTGCGATCTTTGAGTTTTAATCTTGCGATCTTTGAGTTTCAATCTTGCAATCTTTTAGTTTTAATCTTGCTATCTTTGAGTTTAATCCTGTGATCTTTGAATTTCAATCTTGCGATCTTTGAGTTTTAATCTTGCGATCTTTGAGTTTCAATCATGCAATCTTTGAGTTTTAATCTTGCTATCTTTGAGTTTCAATTTTGCCATCTTTGAGTTTCAATCATGCGATCTTTGAGTTACAATCTTGCGATCTTTGAGTTTCAATCTTGCTATCTTTGAGTTTCAATCTTGTGATCTTTGAATTTCAATCTTGCGATTGTTGAGTTTCAATCTTGTGATCTTTTAGATTCAATCATGCGATCTTTGAGTTTCAATCTTGCGATCTTTGAGTTTCAATCTTGCGATTGTTGAGTTTTAATCTTGCGATCTTTGAGTTTCAATCATGCGATCTTTGAGTTTCAATCTTGCCATCATTAAGTTTCAATTTTGCGATCTTTGAGTTTCAATCTTGCGATCTTTGAATTTTAATCTTGCGATCTATAAGTTTCAATCTTGCGATCTTTGAATTTTAATCTTGCGATCTTTGAGTTTCAATCTTGCTATCTTTGAGTTTTAATCTTGCCATCTTTGAGTTAAAATCTTGCGATCTTTGAGTTTCAATCTTGCGATCTTTGAGTTTTAAGCTTGCGATCTTTGAGTTTATATCTTGCGATCTTTGAGTTTCAATCTTGCGATCTTTGAGTTTTAATCTTGCGATCTTTGAGTTTCAATTTTGCGATCCTTAAGTTTCAATCTTGCGATCTTTGAGTTTCAATCTTGCGATCTTTGAGTTTCAATCATGCGATCTTTGTGTATCAATCTTGCGATCAATCAATCAATCAATCAATCAATCAATCATTTATTGGGCACAATTGACAATATATCTTGCATTTGCCAAGTCAATATTATACATTGAGTATATATATCTAAATAATTTTACAAAGTCAGTATTAACTATACACAATGTTTGTATTTTAAAATATTTACAAATAAGAAAACTAAAAATACATAAAACTTATTTACCTTAATGAAGAATGTCGGAACTATTCTACATGACCGCCAGCCACATATTCCTTGACGCTGTAATGGCATTTATCAATGAGGTATGTTTTTATCTGACGCCGGAACTTAGTGCTATCGGACTCCATCCTCAGTGCAATTGGCAAGCTATTGAAGAGTTTTACTCCATTGTATAGAAGGTTACGTTTAAAAAAAGAAGTAGAATGAGACGGAATGTTAATCATGTGGTTATTGCGGAGGTTGTAAATATGATTAGAAGCTGTTGAAAAATGGTGGAAATTTTGTTTAACAAAGCTCAGGGTTTCTAGAATAAAAATTGAAGGGAAGGTAAGAATGTTAAACGTTCGGAAGTATTCACGGCAAGAGTCACGCCTTTTTAATGAAAATATCACCCTTATTGCTTTTTTTTGCAATCTAAACAAGAATAGCGTCCTCCGGGACTCCCCACCCCACACGGGAACTGCATACACAAGATGTGGATACAGCAATCCGTAGTAGGCAGTGAGAAGGACCCCAGGGCCCACCGTCCCTGCCAGATTCCTCAATATGAAGATTCCAGTGCTCATTTTATTGGATACATTCATAATATGTGGATAAAAACTCAATTTATCGTCTATAGTTAGACCCAGGAATCTCACAGTCTCCGATGATTCTAGTTCTGTGTCTCCAAGGAAAACACTGAACCCAGAGTCAAAATCAGACGAATTTTGACTTAGGTGAAATTTAATGAGATGTGATTTTAATGAATTGACTTTAAGTGAATGATCCTCAAACCATTGAAGGAGGTTATTAGATTCTAGAAGAGCATTGATTTCCAATTGTTCTCGAGAAGGAGCGGACAGTGAGAGGGAAGTGTCATCAGCAAAAAGGCAAACTTGGGCAGTTTTTACTGTCGTTGGAAGATTGTTAATAAAAATTAAAAACAGAATTGGGCCGAGTATAGACCCCTGGGGGACGCCACTAGTTACTGTGGTCACAGCAGAGGAGTGACGCAGTTGAAAACCCGCGGTGTTCACTGCGGATATTTCCACGAACTGCCTCCGACCCTGAAGATAAGACGAAAACCATTCTAGAGCATGGCCTCGTATTCCGATGTGAACCATTTTATTTAACAACAAGGTATGGTTGACTGTATCGAAGGCCTTGCTTAAATCAAAAAATAGGCCAGCACAGTGGTTTTTCCTATCCAATCCTCTAACTACATTATGTAGTAGAGAGAATATAGCATTGGTCGTTGATTTTGTCTTCACAAAGCCAAATTGGTTTTCACATAGAATGCTGTGTTTCTCTAAAAAACTACTCAATCTGTTTAGAGTTATTTTTTCAAAGATTTTCGATATGGTGGGGAGAATGGAAACTGGCCTGTAGTTATCACACTTAAACTTGTTGCCTTTCTTCAAGATAGGTTTTACAATGGCAAGCTTCAGTGCGTCAGGAAACAGACCACTTACAAAAGACTCGTTTATCAAGTAACTTATAGGGCCAGCTAGACACTCGTTCATTTCTTTTATCAAAATGTCAGGTATTTCGTCATTACCAGCTGATTTCTTACTTTTTAATGATTTTATTGCACAGCTTACTTCTTCCTCTGACGTTGGTAATAAAAAAAGGGATTCTCTGCTTATTGACGTGCCATTCTGGATTATCCTGTGTGGTGAACATATCTGAGATGTTTTCTCACCCTCTCCAACATTATTGAAAAAACTGCTGAGTATGTTAGCAATGTCACCAGGGTCGTAAACTAGCTCACCATCATCTTTTTCAATGCAAAACTCTGATATTGAATTTGTTTTCTTCGACGGTGCTTTATTTTCATTTATTATACCCCATATAGCTTTCGATTTCTGATCTGACCTTTCAATTCTTTTTTTTATATTCTCAGCCTTGGCCTGATGTATTGCTTTCCTGTACTTGTTTTTTGTTCTAAGATAATACTGCCTCATAAAGTTATCAGAAGGGAGATCTTTCGTTGTTATATACAGATCAGTCACCTTCTCTTTTAGCTCAAATATTTCTTTGCTTAGTTTAATTCTATGAGATTTCATATCTTTGATCTTAAGCAGCTTTTTTGGGAACGATACTTCAAAGTGTTGCTTTAACTGGGCATAAAATGCATCAAACTTATCATTGAAATCAGCTGGTTTATACATATCGTTCCACTCATCTTTATTAAGCAAATTTCTGAAAAGCTGCTTGTTTTCTTTAGAGAAAATTCTACCATATCTGGATTTCAATCGTAAAGGCTTCGTAACTGGTTGATGGGGGATGTCAGCTGTCTGTGCATGGTGGTCTGACAACGCTGACACTACCACTTCAGTCTTTATTGAAATATCGTCAGAGAATATATGGTCTATTAGAGTTCGAGACTGTAACCTCTCTCTAGTGTACGAGGTGACTAGGTTCTGTAAACCAAAACTGGCCATAGTGGTAACAAATCTATGTCTTAAAAACGAGTCCCTTGCCAAATCAATGTTAAAATCCCCCACCACAATGGTCGTACAGTTCTTCCTCATATTCCTTTCAAGGCAATTTGACAGTGTTTCAAAAAATATATCATGCTGGTTTGTAGGTGGCCTATAACCCACCACCAGCAGCAGCTTCTTACCCTGTCTTGACTGCAGTAATGCCGCAGCAAGCTCACAGTAGCCTTCGATACAAAATTCTGTCACATCTATCACTTCGGAAGTTACTTCAGCTTTACACCAGATTCCCACTCCCCCCATGTTAAGCGATGGCCTGCAATAGGCTGTTACATATACATAACCCTCCAATATGATGTTTTCAACTTCTGGGGATTTTAGTGAGTGTTCTGACAAGCAAATAATATCTGGGTTCTCTACATAAATAAACGAATTCAACTGCTCTATCTTCGATGCCAGACCCCTAATATTTTGGTGAGCTAGTTTAAGGCAGTTCGCGGGGCGTCCAGACTCTTGCTGAGGTAATTCCTCCAGGGTATCTCTAATAAATTGTGGGGTTGAGCTAAAAAATGTTTGTTATAAAAAGTTTTGCATTTTGGTTTATTTACCTTCTTGCCGAAGGCCACTCTGGCCCGCTTAAGAAAATTATTAGAAGGTGGATTAAAACTGATGGAGGGGTATTGAGGTGTAAGAGGAGCATTAATTGGTTGCCGGACGGACACTTCACCAAAAATGGCATCCGACAGCACGACAGCAAGACGCTTTTTACCGCGCATGTTGAGATGCATACCATGTCTGGTGTATAGACCTCGTGTCAAAGAGCCGATCGACACGCAAGCCACATTCCCCCACCGATAGAGCCGGTCATGGAGTTCAGTATTAACATTTCTTACGAGTGAATCCAGTGTAGCATCATCGTGCCTACGAGGCAACTCCACCACCAGCACCCTCGGCGCGGAAACCGGAATAATAGCGCCGCTCAACTCCTCAACAATGCCATTACAGCATCCGTTCACAATATTGTTTGTACCAGCAATAATAATAACACAGTCAGTTGAACTTAAACTAAGAGCTTCTCGATGTAGCCCATCCAGGACCTGGCCTATTCGGGCACCTGGCCTGATATAGGAAACCACTTCATACTCTCCACCAAGTTTATTTTGGAGCAAATTGTTCAGGAAGCGTCCATGGCTATCAGCGAATATTACTACTTTAGATTTTTTACACTGAGACTGACATGGAGAGACTGAATTGTCAGGTACATAGGATGCGTTGGTATTTTTAGGTCTTGTCTTTGGGTGACTAGCAGGGTGATTTTGGGCGGGAAGGGATGGATTTTTACACACTTTCCATGGATTTGAACTGGTAGATAAATTAGAAATAGACTTACTATTTATAACATGTTTGGATTGTTTTTGCGGGATGTTTTTATGTTTTTTAACTGTTACACCTGTAATCCGAGATACCGCATTTCCGGCAGCACTTACACTTTCAGGTAAGGTTGTCAACACAGAGAACCTGTTACTGATGGGTACATTGGACTTTTCAGATTCACATTTACTATTCGACTTACTTTTATGCTTAACAGTTTCCCAAGATGTGCTAGTTATTTTTTCTAGGGGTATTTTTACTTTTATCGACAACTTGTCCATACTACATAGGTTTTTCCCTACTGCGTAACGGCTGGCGGTCTGACTACTTACTGCTATGTGTTCCTGAATAGCCTTTGACGAACAGTGAGGTTCAGCAATACGACTGGAGCTGTCAGAAAACCTACAAAACCAATCAGGGAAAGGTTGTCGAGAGCGAGGCTCTACATGGCAGTAACCATTTAGTATAATCATCGAGTTAATAAGCACGTTCAGACCACATTCAAAACTATTATTTTGCTGTACACACGGCACTTCAAAACAACGGTTATTGCTAAGATTCAAGTTGCTTGCCAGTTGCCATGCGAATTTAGAATTTAAGCCTGATATGGAGTCAAGATGGAAAGCAAACTGATTTGTCATGTCAAGGAATAAAAGGCTCCAGTGAGTAGCACTGTCCTCTATGTCCGGCTGGCTGCTGTTACATACACAACAGAATACATAGTTATAGTACTTAAGATCTAATTCATTGATTTGACTGTCTATATCGTCTTTCTGACCGTTCTTAAGGAACTCACTGATAGATGGCCCCACGAATAATGCCTTGCTGGTGATGGCAGAGGGGTGATTCATAAAACCATCAAAGTAAGCCTTAAGTACGTTGTCGTCTAACCATCTATCAGTACTCCAGGATTTAGACTGCAATTCCTTAAGTTGTACAGTGTATTGGTTAAGCTTAAAGGACATATCAGTGTTCTTATCTACAAGGTTGTTTAACTGGTCTTTAAGTGTAGCAATATTAAAATAGCTAGATGAGATCTTGTCTTTTAGATCGTTATTTTCTTTGACAACCTTGTCCATACAGCTTTTGGAAACATAAGAATCCAAATCTGCAACTATAGATTTCATTGTTTTGTTTTCAGAGATTGCATTATTATATTTAATTTTTAGATCACGCAAAGAATCTTTCACATTAAACAGTTCCCGTGCAAGGGATTCTTTCTCTTCAACAATAGCATCTTGGATTTTAAAAGAATTATCCATTTCAATTTTCATTAGTGACTTAGATGAATTAAAGTGATCCATTAATAAATTTAATTCCCTATCCAGATCAATATTTTTTTCAATAATAGCTTTTCGTTCTACGAAAAAATCATCAAAAATCTGCATAAGGCCTGATAACTCATATGTAAGATTATTAATATCAACCTCAGGGTTGTTAACAGCTAAAGTGTTTAATTCTGATGATAATTTAACCATCTTATTTTCTAGATCACAATCTTCAAGCAGGTTAAAATCAGGAAATTCCATGATTGTAATTTAAAATAAAAACAAACTAATGAAATTGTGACAAAGCTGTTGAGTCTAGTCAACTGCTAACAAGGTGTTAATGTACACAATACATTTATTTACATAGGCTAATTCAACAATACAATACATGATGAAAAGTCAATGCAAACAGTGTTCAAAACACCCAACTCGCAAATGTAGGTAGCCGTGACAATGAAGCGGCAGTCCGGAGGCTCAGGTGTGATAGTAGTGTGCCGCGTGGAGTATGCAGGCGCCGTAGAATGCTGTCAAGCGTGTCTAATTGCCTAGACGTTCAAGGTCACATCAGTTAGTCGGGGATATTCAGCTGCCAGCGGAAAGGGTGGTATCCCTGATAGAGCAACTCAGTAGCGATGCGCAGTACTCAAAACTGCTGCTTTACGACACACCCTAAACACTGTTTGTCGGAATTCTCTTGCCCAGTTGTTAGTTACAGTGCAACATTAACTACTTACAGTTGAGTAGTTTAGACAGCGAAACATGCAAACGGTCTTTGAGTTTCAGTCTTTCGATCTTTGAGCTTCAATCTTGCGATCTTTGAGTTTCAATTTTGCCATCTTTGAGTTTCAAAATTGCGATCTTTGAGTTTCAATCTTGCCATCTTTGAGTTTCAATCTTGCGATCTTTGAGTTTTAATCTTGCGATCTTTGAGTTTCAATCTTGCAATCTTTTAGTTTTAATCTTGCTATCTTTGAGTTTAATCCTGTGATCTTTGAATTTCAATCTTGCGATCTTTGAGTTTTAATCTTGCGATCTTTGAGTTTCAATCATGCAATCTTTGAGTTTTAATCTTGCTATCTTTGAGTTTCAATTTTGCCATCTTTGAGTTTCAATCATGCGATCTTTGAGTTACAATCTTGCGATCTTTGAGTTTCAAACTTGTAATTTTTGAGTTTCATTCATGCGATCTTTGAGTTTCAATCTTGCGATCTTTGAGTTTCAATCTTGCTATCTTTGAGTTTCAATCTTGTGATCTTTGAATTTCAATCTTGCGATTGTTGAGTTTCAATCTTGTGATCTTTTAGATTCAATCATGCGATCTTTGAGTTTCAATCTTGCTATCTTTGAGTTTCAATCTTGCGATCTTTGAGTTTCATTCTTGCGATCTTTGAGTTTCAATCTTGCGATCTTTGAGTTTTAATCTTGAGATATTTTAATTTCAATCATGTGAACTTTGTGTATCAATCTTGCGATTTTTGAGTTTCAGTCTTTTGATTTTCGAGTTTCAATCTTGCCATCTTTGAGTTTCAATTTTGCGATCTTGGAGTTTCAATCTTGCGATCTTTGAATTTCAATCTTGCGATCTTTGAGTTTCAATCTTGCGATCTTTGAGTTTCAATCTTGCGATCTTTGAGTTTCAATCTTAAGATCTTTGAGTTTCAATCTTGCGATCTTTCAGTTTCAATCTTGCTATCTTTGAGTTTCAATCTTGCGATCTTTGAGTTTTAATCTTGCGATCTTTGAGTTTCAATTTTGCGGTCTTTGAGTTTAAATCTTGCGATCTTTGAGTTTCAATTTTGCCATCTTTGAGTTTCAAAATTGCGATCTTTGAGTTTCAATCTTGCGATCTTTGAGTTTCAATCTTGCTATCTTTGAGTTTCATTCTTGCGATCTTTGAGTTTCAATCTTGCGATCTTTGAGTTTCAATTTTGCGATCTTTGAGTATCAATCTTGCGATCTTTGAGTTTCAATCTTGCTATCTTTGAGTTTCAATCTTGTGATCTTTGAATTTCAATCTTGCGATTGTTGAGTTTTAATCTTGCGATCTTTGAGTTTCAATCATGCGATCTTTGAGTTTCAATCTTGCTATCTTTGAGTTTCAATCTTGCGATCTTTGAGTTTCAATCTTGCGATTGTTGAGTTTTAATCTTGCGATCTTTGAGTTTCAATCATGCGATCTTTGAGTTTCAATCTTGCCATCATTGAGTTTCAATTTTGCGATCTTTGAGTTTCAATCTTGCGATCTTTGAATTTTAATCTTGCGATCTATAAGTTTCAATCTTGCGATCTTTAAATTTTAATCTTGCGATCTTTGAGTTTCAATCTTGCTATCTTTGAGTTTTAATCTTGCCATCTTTGAGTTAAAATCTTGCGATCTTTGAGTTTCAATCTTGCGATCTTTGAGTTTTAAGCTTGCGATCTTTGAGTTTATATCTTGCGATCTTTGAGTTTCAATCTTGCGATCTTTGAGTTTTAATCTTGCGATCTTTGAGTTTCAATTTTGCGATCTTTGAGTTTCAATCTTGCGATCTTTGAGTTTCAATCTTGCGATCTTTGAGTTTCAATCATGCGATCTTTGTGTATCAATCTTGCGATCTTTGAGTTTCAGTCTTTCGATCTTTGAGCTTCAATCTTGCGATCTTTGAGTTTCAATTTTGCCATCTTTGAGTTTCAAAATTGCGATCTTTGAGTTTCAATCTTGCCATCTTTGAGTTTCAATCTTGCGATCTTTGAGTTTTAATCTTGCGATCTTTGAGTTTCAATCTTGCAATCTTTTAGTTTTAATCTTGCTATCTTTGAGTTTAATCCTGTGATCTTTGAATTTCAATCTTGCGATCTTTGAGTTTTAATCTTGCGATCTTTGAGTTTCAATCATGCAATCTTTGAGTTTTAATCTTGCTATCTTTGAGTTTCAATTTTGCCATCTTTGAGTTTCAATCATGCGATCTTTGAGTTACAATCTTGCGATCTTTGAGTTTCAAACTTGTAATCTTTGAGTTTCATTCATGCGATCTTTGAGTTTCAATCTTGCGATCTTTGAGTTTCAATCTTGCTATCTTTGAGTTTCAATCTTGTGATCTTTGAATTTCAATCTTGCGATTGTTGAGTTTCAATCTTGTGATCTTTTAGATTCAATCATGCGATCTTTGAGTTTCAATCTTGCTATCTTTGAGTTTCAATCTTGCGATCTTTGAGTTTCAATCTTGCTATCTTTGAGTTTCAATGTTGTGATCTTTGAATTTCAATCTTGCGATTGTTGAGTTTCAATCTTGTGATCTTTGAGATTCAATCATGCGATCTTTGAGTTTCAATCTTGCTATCTTTGAGTTTCAATCTTGCGATCTTTGAGTTTCAATCTTGCTATCTTTGAGTTTCAATCTTGTGACCTTTGAATTTCAATCTTGTGATTGTTGAGTTTCAATCTTGCGATCTTTGAGTTTCAATCATGCGATCTTTGAGTTTCAATCTTGCTATCTTTGAGTTTCAATCTTGCGATCTTTGAGTTTCAATCTTGCGATCTTTGAGTTTCAATCTTGCGATCTTTGAGTTTCAATCTTGCGTTCTTTGAGTTTTAATCTTGCGATCTTTAAGTATCAATCTTGCGATCTTTGAGTTTCAATCTTGCGATTGTTGAGTTTCAATCTTGCGATCTTTGAGTTTCAATCTTGAGATATTTGAGTTTTAATTATGCGATCTTTGTGTATCAATCTTGCGATCTTTGAGTTTCAGGCTTGCGATTTTTTAGTTTCAATCTTGCCATCTTTGAGTTTCAATCTTGCGATTTTTGAGTTTAAATCTTGCAATCTTTGAGTTTCAATCTTGCGATCTTTGAGTTTAATTCTTGCGATCTTTGAGTTTCAATCTTGCGATCTTTGAGTGTCGATCTTGCGATCTTTGAGTTTCAATCTTGTGATCTTTAAGTTTCAATCTTGCCATCTTTGAGTTTCAATCTTGCGATCTTTGAGTTTCAATCTTGCTATCTTTGAGTTTTAATCTTGCCATTTTTGAGTTCAAATCTTGCGATCTTTGAGTTTCAATCTTGCGATCTTTGAGTTTTAATCTTGCGATCTTTGAGTTTATATCTTGCGATCTTTGAGTTTCAATCTTGCGATCTTTGAGTTTTAATCTTGCGATCTTTGAGTTTCAATTTTGCGATCTTTGAGTTTCAATCTTGCGATCTTTGAGTTTCAATCTTGAGATATTTGAGTTTCAATCATGCGATCTATGCGTATCAATCTTGCGATCTTTTAGTTTCATTCTTGCGATCTTTGAGTTTCAATCTTGCGATCTTTGAGTTTCAATTTTGCTATCTTTGAGTTTCAAACTTGCGATCTTTGAGTTTCAATCTTGCGATCTTTGAGTTTCAATCTTGCGATCTTTGAGTTTTAAGCTTGAGATATTTGAGTTTCAATTATGCGATCTTTGTGTATCAATCTTGCGATTTTTGAGTTTCAGGCTTGCGATTTTTTAGTTTCAATCTTGCCATCTTTGAGTTTCAATCTTGCGATCTTTGAGTTTCAATCTTGCGATCTTTGAATTTCAATCTTACGATCTTTGAATTTCAATCTTGCGATTTTTTATTTTAAATCTTGCAATATTTGAGTTTCAATCTTGCGATCTTTGAGTTTAATTCTTGCGATCTTTGAGTTTCAATCTTGTGATCTTAGAAATTCGATCTTGCGATCTTTGAGTTTCAATCTTGCGATCTTTAAGTTTCAATCTTGCCATCATTGAGTTTCAATCTTGCGATCTTTGAGTTTTAATCTTGCGATCTTTGAGTTTCAATCTTGCAATCTTTGAGTTTTAATCTTGCTATCTTTGAGTTTAATCCTGTGATCTTTGAATTTCAATCTTGCGATCTTTGAGTTTTAATCTTGCGATCTTTGAGTTTAAATCTTGCGATCTTTGAGTTTCAAACTTGTAATCTTTGAGTTTCATTTATGCGATCTTTGAGTTTCAATCTTGCGATCTTTGAGTTTCAATCTTGCTATCTTTGAGTTTCAATCTTGCGATCTTTGAGTTTCAATCTTGCGATCTTTGAGTTTCAAACTTGCGATCTTTGAGTTTCAATCTTGCCATCTTTGAGTTTCAATCTTGCGATCTTTGAGTTTTAATCTTGCGATCTTTGAGTTTCAATCTTGCGATCTTTGAGTTTCAATCTTGCGATCTTTGAGTTTCAATCTTGCGATCTTTGAGTTTCAATCTTGCTATCTTTGAGTTTCAATCTTGCGATCTTTGAGTTTCAATCTTGCGATCTTTGAGTTTCAATCTTGCGATCTTTGAGTTTCAATCTTGCGATCTTTGAGTTTCAATCTTGCGATCTTTGAGTTTCAATCTTGCGATCTTTGAGTTTCAATCTTGCGATCTTTGAGTTTCAATCTTGCGATCTTTGAGTTTCAATCTTGCGATCTTTGAGTATCAATCTTGCGATCTTTGAGTTTCAATCTTGCTATCTTTGAGTTTCAATCTTGCGATCTTTGAGTTTCAATCTTGCGATCTTTGAGTTTCAATCTTGCGATCTTTGAGTTTCAATTTTGCGATCTTTGAGTTTCAATCTTGCGATCTTTGAGTTTCAATCTTGAGATATTTGAGTTTCAATCATGCGATCTTTGTGTATCAATCTTGCGATCTTTGAGTTTTGGTCTTTCGATCTTTGAGTTTCAATCTTGCGATCTTTGAGTTTCAATTTTGCCATCTTTGAGTTTAAAAATTGCGATCTTTGAGTTTCAATCTTGCCATCTTTGAGTTTCAATCTTGCGATCTTTGAGTTTTAATCTTGCGATCTTTGAGTTTCAATCTTGCAATCTTTGAGTTTTAATCTTGCTATCTTTGAGTTTAATCCTGTGATCTTTGAATTTAAATCTTGCGATCTTTGAGTTTCAATCATGCAATCTTTGAGTTTTAATCTTGCTATCTTTGAGTTTCAATTTTGCAATCTTTCAGTTTCAAAATTGCGATCTTTGAGTTTCAGTCTTGCCATCTTTGAGTTTCAATCTTGCAATCTTTGAGTTTCAATCTTGCCATTTTTGAGTTTCAATCTTGCGATCTTTGAATTTATATCTTGCCATCTTTGAGTATCAATCATGCGATCTTTGAGTTACAATCTTGCGATCTTTGAGTTTCAAACTTGTAATCTTTGAGTTTCATTCATGCGATCTTTGAGTTTCAATCTTGCGATCTTTGAGTTTCAATCTTGCTATCTTTGAGTTTCAACCTTGCGATCTTTGAATTTCAATCTTGAGATCTTTGAGTTTCAAACTTGCGATCTTTGAGTTTCAATCTTGCCATCTTTGAGTTTCAATCTTGCGATCTTTGAGTTTTAATCTTGCGATCTTTGAGTATCAATCTTGCGATCTTTGAGTTTCAATCTTGCTATCTTTGAGTTTTAATCTTGCGATCTTTGAGTTTCAATCTTGCTATCTTTGAGTTTCAATCTTGCGATCTTTGAGTTTCAATCTTGCGATCTTTGAGTTTCAATCTTGCGATCTTTGAGTTTTAATCTTGAGATATTTTAATTTCAATCATGCGAACTTTGTGTATCAATCTTGCGATTTTTGAGTTTCAGTCTTTTGATTTTCGAGTTTCAATCTTGCCATCTTTGAGTTTCAATTTTGCGATCTTGGAGTTTCAATCTTGCGATCTTTGAATTTCAATCTTGCGATCTTTGAGTTTAATTCTTGCGATCTTTGAGTTTCAATCTTGCGATCTTTGAGTTTCAATCTTAAGATCTTTGAGTTTCAATCTTGCGATCTTTCAGTTTCAATCTTGCTATCTTTGAGTTTCAATCTTGCGATCTTTGAGTTTTAATCTTGCGATCTTTGAGTTTCAATTTTGCGGTCTTTGAGTTTAAATCTTGCGATCTTTGAGTTTCAATTTTGCCATCTTTGAGTTTCAAAATTGCGATCTTTGAGTTTCAATCTTGCGATCTTTGAGTTTCAATCTTGCTATCTTTGAGTTTCATTCTTGCGATCTTTGAGTTTCAATCTTGCGATCTTTGAGTTTCAATTTTGCGATCTTTGAGTATCAATCTTGCGATCTTTGAGTTTCAATCTTGCTATCTTTGAGTTTCAATCTTGTGATCTTTGAATTTCAATCTTGCGATTGTTGAGTTTTAATCTTGCGATCTTTGAGTTTCAATCATGCGATCTTTGAGTTTCAATCTTGCTATCTTTGAGTTTCAATCTTGCGATCTTTGAGTTTCAATCTTGCGATTGTTGAGTTTTAATCTTGCGATCTTTGAGTTTCAATCATGCGATCTTTGAGTTTCAATCTTGCCATCATTGAGTTTCAATTTTGCGATCTTTGAGTTTCAATCTTGCGATCTTTGAATTTTAATCTTGCGATCTATAAGTTTCAATCTTGCGATCTTTGAATTTTAATCTTGCGATCTTTGAGTTTCAATCTTGCTATCTTTGAGTTTTAATCTTGCCATCTTTGAGTTAAAATCTTGCGATCTTTGAGTTTCAATCTTGCGATCTTTGAGTTTTAAGCTTGCGATCTTTGAGTTTAAATCTTGCGATCTTTGAGTTTCAATCTTGCGATCTTTGAGTTTCAATCTTGCGATCTTTGAGTTTCAATCTTGCGATCTTTGAGTTTCAATCTTGCGATCTTTGAGTTTCAATCTTGCGATCTTTGAGTTTCAATCTTGCGATCTTTGAGTTTCAATCTTGCGATCTTTGAGTTTCAATCTTGCCATCTTTGAGTTTCAATCTTGCGATCTTTGAGTTTCAATCTTGCGATCTTTGAGTTTCAATCTTGCGATCTTTGAGTTTCAATCTTGCTATCTTTGAGTTTAATCTTGCGATCTTTGAGTTTTAATCTTGCTATCTTTGAGTTTTAATCTTGCCATCTTTGAGTTAAAATCTTGCGATCTTTGAGTTTAAATCTTGCGATCTTTGAGTTTCAATCTTGCGATCTTTGAGTTTCAATCTTGCGATCTTTGAGTTTCAATCTTGCGATCTTTGAGTTTGAATCTTGCGATCTTTGAGTTTCAATCTTGTGATCTTTGAGTTTTAATCTTGCGATCTTTGAGTTTCAATTTTGCGATCTTTGAGTTTCAATCTTGCGATCTTTGAGTTTCAATCTTGAGATCTTTGAGTTTCAATCATGCGATCTTTGTGTATCAATCTTGCGATCTTTGAGTTTCAGTCTTGCGATCTTTGAGTTTCAATCTTGCGATCTTTGAGTTTCAATTTTGCCATCTTTGAGTTTCAAAATTGCGATCTTTGAGTTTCAATCTTGCCATCTTTGAGTTTCAATCTTGCGATCTTTGAGTTTTAATCTTGCGATCTTTGAGTTTCAATCTTGCAATCTTTGAGTTTTAATCTTGCTATCTTTGAGTTTAATCCTGTGATCTTTGAATTTCAATCTTGCGATCTTTGAGTTTTAATCTTGCGATCTTTGAGTTTCAATCATGCAATCTTTGAGTTTCAATCTTGCTATCTTTGAGTTTCAATTTTGCCATCTTTGAGTTTCAAAATTGCGATCTTTGAGTTTCAGTCTTGCGATCTTTGAGTTTCAATCTTGCAATCTTTGAGTTTCAATCTTGCCATTTTTGGGTTTCAATCTTGCGATCTTTGAATTTCAATCTTGTCATCTTTGAGTTTCAATCATGCGATCTTTGAGTTAAAATCTTGCGATCTTTGAGTTCACAACTTATAATCTTTGAGTTTCATTCATGCGAGCTTTAAGTTTCAATCTTGCGATCTTTGAGTTTCAATCTTGCTATCTCTGAGTTTCAACCTTGCGATCTTTGAATTTCAATCTTGCGATCTTTGAGTTTCAAACTTGTGATCTTTGAGTTTTATTCTTGCCATCTTTGAGTTTCAATCTTGCGATCTTTAAGTTTTAATCTTGCGATCTTTGAGTATCAATTTTGCGATCTTTGAGTTTCAATCTTGCGATCTTTGAGTTTTAATCTTGCGATCTTTGAGTTTCAATTTTGCGATCTTTGAGTTTCAATCTTGCGATCTTTGAGTTTCAATCTTGAGATATTTGAATTTCATACATGCGATCTTTGTGTATCAATCTTGCGATCTTTGAGTTTCAGTCTTGCGATCTTTGAGTTTCAATCTTGCGATCTTTGAGTTTCAATTTTGCCATCTTTGAGTTTCAAAATTGCGATCTTTGAGTTTCAATCTTGCCATCTTTGAGTTTAAATCTTGCGATCTTTGAGTTTTAATCTTGCGATCTTTGAGTTTAAATCTTGCAATCTTTGAGTTTTAATTTTGCTATCTTTGAGTTTAATCCTGTGATCTTTGAATTTCAATCTTGCGATCTTTGAGTTTTAATCTTGCGATCTTTGATTTTAAATCATGCAATCTTTGAGTTTCAATCTTGCTATCTTTGAGTTTCAATTTTGCCATCTTTGAGTTTCAAAATTGCGATCTTTGAGTTTCAGTCTTGCCATCTTTGAGTTTCAATCTTGCAATCTTTGAGTTTCAATCTTGCCATTTTTGGGTTTCAATCTTGCGATCTTTAAATTTCAATCTTGCCATCTTTGAGTTTCAATCATGCGATCTTTGAGTTAAAATCTTGCGATCTTTGAGTTCACAACTTATAATCTTTGAGTTTCATTCATGCGAGCTTTAAGTTTCAATCTTGCGATCTTTGAGTTTCAATCTTGCTATCTCTGAGTTTCAACCTTGCGATCTTTGAGTTTCAATCTTGCGATCTTTGAGTTTCAAACTTGTGATCTTTGAGTTTCAATCTTGCCATCTTTGAGTTTCAATCTTGCGATCTTTGAGTTTTAATCTTGCGATCTTTGAGTATCAATTTTGTGATCTTTGAGTTTCAATCTTGCTATCTTTGAGTTTCAATCTTGTGATCTTTGAATTTCAATCTTGCGATTGTTGAGTTTCAATCTTGCGATCTTTGAGTTTCAATCATGCGATCTTTGAGTTTCAATCTTGCTATCTTTGAGTTTCAATCTTGCGATCTTTGAGTTTCAATCTTGCGATCTTTGAGTTTCAATCTTGCGATCTTTGAGTTTTAATCTTGAGATATTTTAGTTTCAATCATGCGAACTTTGTGTATCAATCTTGCGATCTTTGAGTTTCAGTCTTTTAATTTTCGAGTTTCCATCTTGCCATCTTTGAGTTTCAATTTTGCGATCTTTGAGTTTCAATCTTGCGATCTTTGAATTTCAATCTTTCAATCTTTGAGTTTCAATCTTGCAATCTTTGAGTTTTAATCTTGCGATCTTTGAGTTTCAATTTTGCGATCTTTGAGTTTCAATCTTGCCATCTTTGAGTTTCAATCTTGATATATTTGAGTTTCAATCATGCGATCTTTGTGTATCAATCTTGCAATCTTTGAGTTTCAGTCTTGCGATCTTTGAGTTTCAATCTTGCGATCTTTGAGTTTCAATCTTGCCATCTTTGAGTTTCAATCTTGCGATCTTTGAGTTTTAATCTTGCGATCTTTGAGTTTCAATTTTGCGATCTTTGAGTTTCAATCTTGCGATCTTTGAGTTTCAATCTTGAGATATTTGAGTTTCAATCATCGATCTATGCGTATCAATCTTGCGATCTTTTAGTTTCAGTCTTGCGATCTTTGAGTTTCAATCTTGCGATCTTTGAGTTTCAATTTTGCCATCTTTGAGTTTCAAAATTGCGATCTTTGAGTTTCAATCTTGCGATCTTTGAGTTTCAATCTTGCGATCTTTGAGTTTTAAGCTTGAGATATTTGAGTTTCAATTATGCGATCTTTGTGTATCAATCTTGCGATTTTTGAGTTTCAGGCTTGCGATTTTTTAGTTTCAATCTTGCCATCTTTGAGTTTCAATCTTGCGATCTTTGAGTTTCAATCTTGCGATCTTTGAATTTCAATCTTACGATCTTTGAATTTCAATCTTGCGATTTTTTATTTTAAATCTTGCAATATTTGAGTTTCAATCTTACGATCTTTGAGTTTAATTCTTGCGATCTTTGAGTTTCAATCTTGTGATCTTAGAAATTCGATCTTGCGATCTTTGAGTTTCAATCTTGCGATCTTTAAGTTTCAATCTTGCCATCATTGAGTTTCAATCTTGCGATCTTTGAGTTTTAATCTTGCGATCTTTGAGTTTCAATTTTGCGATCTTTGAGTTTCAATCTTGCGATCTTTGAGTTTCAATCTTGAGATATTTGAGTTTCAATTATCGATCTATGCGTATCAATCTTGCGATCTTTTCGTTTCAGTCTTGCGATCTTTGAGTTTCAATCTTGCGATCTTTGAGTTTCAATTTTGCCATCTTTGAGTTTCAAAATTGCGATCTTTGAGTTTCAATCTAGCGATGTTTGAGTTTCAATCTTGCGATCTTTGAGTTTTAAGCTTGAGATATTTGAGTTTCAATTATGCGATCTTTGTGTATCAATCTTGCGATTTTTGAGTTTCAGGCTTGCGATTTTTTAGTTTCAATCTTGCCATCTTTGAGTTTCAATCTTGCGATCTTTGAGTTTCAATCTTGCGATCTTTGAATTTTAATCTTGCGATCTTTGAGTTTTAACCTTGCTATCTTTGAGTTTTAATCTTGCCATCTTTGATTAAAAATCTTGCGATCTTTGAGTTTAAATCTTGCGATCTTTGAATTTTAATCTTGCGATCTTTGAGTTTCAATCTTGCTATCTTTGAGTTTAAATCTTGCGATCTTTGAGTTTTAAGCTTGCGATCTTTGAGTCTCAATCTTGCGATCTTTGAGTTTCAATCTTGTGTTCTTTGAGTTTGAATCTTGCGATCTTTGAGTTTCAATCTTGCGATCTTTGAGTTTTAATCTTGCGATCTTTGAGTTTCAATGTTGCTATCTTTGAGTTTCAATCATGCGATCTTTGAGTTTCAATCTTGCGATTTTTGAGTTTTAATCTTGCGATCTTTGAGTTTCAATCATGCGATCTTTGAGTTTCAATCTTGCCATCTTTGAGTTTAAATTTTGCGATCTTTGAGTTTCAGTCTTGCGATCTTTGAATTTTAATCTTGCGATCTTTGAGTTTCAATCTTGCGATCTTTGAATTTTAATCTTGCGATCTTTGAGTTTCAATCTTGCCATCTTTGAGTTTAAATCTTGCGATCTTTGAGTTTTAATCTTGCGATCTTTGAGTTTCAATCTTGCAATCTTTGAGTTTTAATTTTGCTATCTTTGAGTTTAATCCTGTGATCTTTGAATTTCAATCTTGCGATCTTTGAGTTTTAATCTTGCGATCTTTGATTTTAAATCATGCAATCTTTGAGTTTCAATCTTGCTGTCTTTGAGTTTCAATTTTGACATCTTTGAGTTTCAAAATTGCGATCTTTGAGTTTCAGTCTTGCCATATTTGAGTTTCAATCTTGCAATCTTTGAGTTTCAATCTTGCCATTTTTGGGTTTCAATCTTGCGATCTTTGAATTTCAATCTTGCCATCTTTGAGTTTCAATCATGCGATCTTTGAGTTAAAATCTTACGATCTTTGAGTTCACAACTTGTAATCTTTGAGTTTCATTCATGCGAGCTTTAAGTTTCAATCTTGCGATCTTTGAGTTTCAATCTTGCTATCTCTGAGTTTCAACCTTGCGATCTTTGAATTTCAATCTTGCGATCTTTGAGTTTCAAACTTGTGATCTTTGAGTTTTAATCTTGCCATCTTTGAGTTTCAATCTTGCGATCTTTGAGTTTTAATCTTGCGATCTTTGAGTATCAATTTTGCGATCTTTGAGTTTCAATCTTGCGATCTTTGAGTTTTAATCTTGCGATCTTTGAGTTTCAATTTTGCGATCTTTGAGTTTCAATCTTGCGATCTTTGAGTTTCAATCTTGAGATATTTGAATTTCATACATGCGATCTTTGTGTATCAATCTTGCGATCTTTGAGTTTCAGTCTTGCGATCTTTGAATTTCAATCTTGCGATCTTTGAGTTTCAATTTTGCCATCTTTGAGTTTCAAAATTGCGATCTTTGAGTTTCAATCTTGCCATCTTTGAGTTTAAATCTTGCGATCTTTGAGTTTTAATCTTGCGATCTTTGAGTTTAAATCTTGCAATCTTTGAGTTTTAATTTTGCTATCTTTGAGTTTAATCCTGTGATCTTTGAATTTCAATCTTGCGATCTTTGAGTTTTAATCTTGCGATCTTTGATTTTAAATCATGCAATCTTTGAGTTTCAATCTTGCTATCTTTGAGTTTCAATTTTGCCATCTTTGAGTTTCAAAATTGCGATCTTTGAGTTTCAGTCTTGCCATCTTTGAGTTTCAATCTTGCAATCTTTGAGTTTCAATCTTGCCATTTTTTGGTTTCAATCTTTCGATCTTTGAATTTTAATCTTGCCATCTTTGAGTTTCAATCATGCGATCTTTGAGTTAAAATCTTGCGATCTTTAAATTCACAACTTGTAATCTTTGAGTTTCATTCATGCGAGCTTTAAGTTTCAATCTTGCGATCTTTGAGTTTCAATCTTGCTATCTCTGAGTTTCAACCTTGCGATCTTTGAATTTCAATCTTGCGATCTTTGAGTTTCAAACTTGTGATCTTTGAGTTTTAATCTTGCCATCTTTGAGTTTCAATCTTGCGATCTTTGAGTTTTAATCTTGCGATCTTTGAGTATCAATTTTGCGATCTTTGAGTTTCAATCTTGTTATCTTTGAGTTTCAATCTTGCTATCTTTTAGTGTCAATCTTGCGATCTTTGAGTTTCAATCTTGCGATCTTTGAGTTTCAATCTTGCGATCTTTGAGTTTTAATCTTGAGATATTTTAATTTCAATCATGCGAACTTTGTGTATCAATCTTGCGATCTTTAAGTTTCAGTCTTTTAATTTTCGAGTTTCAATCTTGCCATCTTTGAGTTTCAATTTTGCGATCTTTGAGTTTCAATCTTGCGATCTTTGAATTTCAATCTTGCAATCTTTCAGTTTCAATCTTGCAATCTTTGAGTTTTAATCTTGCGATCTTTGAGTTTTAATTTTGCGATCTTTGAGTTTTAATCTTGCCATCTTTGAGTTTCAATCTTGAGATATTTGAGTTTCAATCATGCGATCTTTGTGTATCAATCTTGCGATCTTTGAGTTTCAGTCTTGCGATCTTTGAGTTTCAATCTTGCGATCTTTGAGTTTCAATCTTGCCATCTTTGAGTTTCAATCTTGCGATCTTTGAGTTTCAATCTTGCGATCTTTGAATTTCAATCTTACGATCTTTGAATTTCAATCTTGCGATTTTTTATTTTAAATCTTGCTATATTTGAGTTTCAATCTTGCGATCTTTGAAATTCGATCTTGCGATCTTTGAGTTTCAATCTTGCGATCTTAGGGTTTCAATCTTGATATCATTGAGTTTCAATCTTGCGATCTTTGAGTTTTAATCTTGCGATCTTTGAGTTTCAATCTTGCAATCTTTGAGTTTTAATCTTGCTATCTTTGAGTTTAATCCTGTGATCTTTGAATTTCAATCTTGCGATCTTTGAGTTTTAATCTTGCGATCTTTGAGTTTCAATCTTGCTATCTTTGAGTTTCAATCTTGCGATCTTTGAATTTCAATCTTGCGATCTTTGAGTTTCAAACCTGTGATCTTTGAGTTTCAATCTTGCCATCTTTGAGTTTCAATCTTGCGACCTTTGAGTTTTAATCTTGCGATCTTTGAGTATCAATCTTGCGATCTTTGAGTTTCAATCTTGCGATCTTTGAGTTTAAATCTTGCGATCTTTGAGTTTCAAACTTGTAATCTTTGAGTTTCATTTATGCGATCTTTGAGTTTCAATCTTGCGATCTTTGAGTTTCAATCTTGCTATCTTTGAGTTTCAATCTTGCGATATTTGAATTTCAATCTTGCGATCTTTGAGTTTCAAACCTGTGATCTTTGAGTTTCAATCTTGCCATCTTTGAGTTTCAATCTTGCGATCTTTGAGTTTTAATCTTGCGATCTTTGAGTATCAATCTTGCGATCTTTGAGTTTCAATCTTGCTATCTTTGAGTTTCAATCTTGCGATCTTTAAATTTCAATCTTGCGATCTTTGAGTTTTAAACTTGTGATCTTTGTGTTTCAATCTTGCCATCTTTGAGTTTCAATCTTGCTATCTTCGAGTTTCAATCATGCGACCTTTGAGTTTCAATCTTGCGATTGTTGAGTTTTAATCTTGCGATCTTTGAGTTTCAATCATGCGATCTTTGAGTTTCAATCTTGCCATCTTTGAGTTTAAATTTTGCGATCTTTGAGTTTCAGTCTTGCGATCTTTGAATTTTAATCTTGCGATCTTTGAGTTTCAATCTTGCGATCTTTGAATTTTAATCTTGCGATCTTTGAGTTTTAACCTTGCTATCTTTGAGTTTTAATCTTGCCATCTTTGAGTAAAAATCTTGCGATCTTTGAGTTTAAATCTTGCGATCTTTGAGTTTTAAGCTTGCGATCTTTGAGTCTCAATCTTGCGATCTTTGAGTTTCAATCTTGTGTTTTTTGAGTTTGAATCTTGCGATCTTTGAGTTTCAATCTTGCGATCTTTGAGTTTTAATCTTGCGATCTTTGAGTTTCAATTTTGCGATCTTTGAGTTTCAATCTTGCGATCTTTGGGTTTCAATCTTGAGATATTTGAGTTTCATACATGCGATCTTTGTGTATCAATCTTGCGATATTTGAGTTTCAGTCTTGCGATCTTTGAGTTTCAATCTTGCGATCTTTGAGTTTCAATTTTGCCTTCTTTGAGTTTCAAAATTGCGATCTTTGAGTTTCAATCTTGCCATCTTTGAGTTTAAATCTTGCGATCTTTGAGTTTTAATCTTGCGATCTTTGAGTTTAAATCTTGCAATCTTTGAGTTTTAATTTTGCTATCTTTGAGTTTAATCCTGTGATCTTTGAATTTCAATCTTGCGATCTTTGAGTTTTAATCTTGCGATCTTTGATTTTAAATCATGCAATCTTTGAGTTTCAATCTTGCTATCTTTGAGTTTCAATTTTGCCATCTTTGAGTTTCAAAATTGCGATCTTTGAGTTTCAGTCTTGCCATCTTTGAGTTTCAATCTTGCAATCTTTGAGTTTCAATCTTGCAATTTTTGGGTTTCAATCTTGCGATCTTTGAATTTCAATCTTGCCATCTTTGAGTTTCAATCATGCGATCTTTGAGTTAAAATCTTGCGATCTTTGAGTTCACAACTTATAATCTTTGAGTTTCATTCATGCGAGCTTTAAGTTTCAATCTTGCGATCTTTGAGTTTCAATCTTGCTATCTCTGAGTTTCAACCTTGCGATCTTTGAATTTCAATCTTGCGATCTTTGAGTTTCAAACTTGTGATCTTTGAGTTTTATTCTTGCCATCTTTGAGTTTCAATCTTGCGATCTTTGAGTTTTAATCTTGCGATCTTTGAGTATCAATTTTGCGATCTTTGAGTTTCAATCTTGCGATCTTTGAGTTTTAATCTTGCGATCTTTGAGTTTCAATTTTGCGATCTTTGAGTTTCAATCTTGCGATCTTTGAGTTTCAATCTTGAGATATTTGAATTTCATACATGCGATCTTTGTGTATCAATCTTGCGATCTTTGAGTTTCAGTCTTGCGATCTTTGAATTTCAATCTTGCGATCTTTGAGTTTCAATTTTGCCATCTTTGAGTTTCAAAATTGCGATCTTTGAGTTTCAATCTTGCCATCTTTGAGTTTAAATCTTGCGATCTTTGAGTTTTAATCTTGCGATCTTTGAGTTTAAATCTTGCAATCTTTGAGTTTTAATTTTGCTATCTTTGAGTTTAATCCTGTGATCTTTGAATTTCAATCTTGCGATCTTTGAGTTTAAATCTTGCGATCTTTGATTTTAAATCATGCAATCTTTGAGTTTCAATCTTGCTATCTTTGAGTTTCAATTTTGCCATCTTGAGTTAAAAAAAAAAAAAAAAAAAAAAAAAAATTTTTTTTTTTTTTTTTTTTTTTTTTTTTTTTTTTTTTTTTTTTTTTTTTTTTTTTTTTTTTTTAAGTTTAAATCTTGCGATCTTTGATTTTTTATTTTGGTTTCCCTTGGGTTTTTTACAACTTATTTTGAGTTTAAAACTTGGACTTTTTTTTTAATTCTTCATCTTTGAGTTTCAATTTCTTTTTTTTGCGATTTTTGATTTTAATTTGCGATTTTGAGTTCAATTTTGTCTTTGAGTTTTAATTTC
>JAQJVL010005634.1:0-33970 GCA_035578905.1 Stictocephala bisonia | reverse complement strand
CCCTCGTCATGGACCGTAACAGTGCAATATATACAAAGTAACTACACTGTGGCAAGCTCAGTCGTAATTTGGATAGTGAGGTAGATAGGGAGCTAACTAATTCTCCACGTAGTAAAGCTAAAGTGCAATATGTTTGTTACATTCTTTTTAAGGAATATTGATAGTAGTTTTTACAAACCAAAAGAATTAGACTAGTTTTTACAACAAATTCATAAGGGTCTTCTTTCAATCCTAAGGTGTTCTTTAAAGTTTAAGGATAAAAAATTGCACTAGTCTCCATTCCACTTGTCGGAATGTAGTGAATCTGTAAGAATGAAGGACCTTTAACCAGATAGTTATGATGGATGAGAGAGGCGCTTGTCATCACTAACCAGTCGACTGTGGTCTAACTGTAAATGTGATAAATTACCGATTCTCAATACCTTCTGTACTGGTGTGCAAATAGGAGATACTAAAGAAGTTTAACCTATTCTGATTTGTGGAAGTTGGAAAATTATTTTTTTTCAATTATGCTTGTACTTACTTTAAAATTATGATCAGTATCTAATTAAGTTATGTTGGTAGTATTCATAATCGAATATGAACTATGTATTAGGAACCAATTATGATTGGTTTATGATGAGACTTTTTATGAGAGAAATACTGTCTTTAATCGTAAAGAAATATCAAAATTAAAAAAAGCGTGTAATTGACTTACACAATAATCAATTTATGTCATAAGATTGTAACTAAAATTATTATACTAAATATTTAGTATTCTAATTTAAATTAGGGGAGACCCCCGCCTAATGTTACTATCACCACTGTTTACATTCAACAGCTGTTAAAATAATTTTAAAATCTTTATTAATATTTGTACAACTATTACTTTACGAGTATTTTAAATCTTTCTTCAGTTATTCTTATGGCCGATAAACGTACTTTGAGGTACTCCTATATCCTTCAAGGTTAAAATATTGAAGAATTATGACCTTAATGCACACAGCTCCAAAGAGAGGCAAATATTTTGACACCTCAATTGGTGTTTATATTAGTTAAGAAATCAGAGAGGAGTTTCATTGACAAAAACTGCTTAACGTATTTGTATAAAAAATATTTTAGCGTTCAGAAAGTGTATAGTTGATTGAAAATATTATCACGGTAAATACATTAACTTCTAACATATATCTTGTATTTAATTATACTAAATAAGGTTATGTAAAACTACAATAAAAACATTTTAAAGTGGCCTTAGCTACCAAGTGATAGAAAATGAGTGACTAGTTTTAGATAGTCAAAACTAGTAACATATACTAAATTTAAAGCTATTAAAGAATAATGAAATCTTATTTTTAGCTCCACATTGAATAATTATAAAAAAAATAGAATTAATTTAATGAATATATATCTAAATAGTTCCGCATTCAGTATTACGAATAAACTTCTTATTGAACGTAAAAACGAATAACTTTAAAGTAGTTTGAAAGTGGCGTTTCTAATAATAAATAATTTATACAAATGTTTATTTATTACAAACTGTCCAACCCTTTAAATAATGTGCCTGTATATAGAACGTGTGTCGTTTCAAAATTCCCACGTTAATCCAACATCGCTAATTGATTATTATGAATACTGTTAAAATACTGAATGTGTTGTTTCCACAAACGATGAAGTGTGATGAACGACAGATGGACGGTCCATGTCAGAAGCCAGTAATCTCAACTGCACGTGTAATTAGATCAAAAAACGTGATTAAAGGTTTATCTCAATTGGATTGGTTAGTGAAGGACAATGAATGGTTTTAGGGAACAGTTAATGTAAATAATTTTCAAACAAAGAACAATTGTTGTAATCATATAAGTATAGGTTTAGACTTCGTCTTGTGTGTTTTTACTTTTTTTTCTGGCTACAATTTATCGTAAAAGCAAAGAAAGAAAGCCAACAACTACTTTTTTTACTAAGATTAGTATAATGTATAAATATTGCCATTTAAATAACATTGCTGTACTGAATTTTTTATGTATATCGAGTTGAAACTGTCTACAATTACTATCGCTTTCAGCACACACACGATAATGTTATATCATTCATATAAAATTATGTGAATTCTATTTTGATTAGCTCACTAATATCGATACAAAACATTTTCCTATGTTTAAGGTTAAGTCAAGGTCAAATAATCAGTTATTTTGGAAATATTTACCATACTTTTGCTTACTTGTTAAAATAATAATTTATATTCTCAAACCTTCTTAATTTTTTATTTATTTTCAATATATGATAATAACATTTATGGTTTATGTACTTGTAAAGTGCTGAGTTAAATGTTAACATGAGAGACTTATATTTATCAACAGAAAATAAGTATCTTAATATTATTATTACTATAACAGTTTAAAATAATCCAAATTGCTAAATAGTTATAAGTTGTTTTTGTTTAGTAAAACAGTTTTGGTATACGCTTGGTATAAGCTCCATGGTCTCTTTGATTGTTACAACTCACCCTAAATGTAGTTGGTGGTCTCAAGTTACAGCTTGCTACACAAAACTGTATTTATGGCACTGAGTGTATTTTCATAATTTGATCTCCAAATTTAATTATTCACTACTTTTACTGTCACGTAGTATTTAGAGATACTAAAGGTTTTAGACGAATATTACTTCCACTATTGTATATAAAAAAATCAGCTAAAAACAATAAAGTAAACTCATTAGTGATTGTATGTTACCCTCTTAAAATGACCGATTATAAAAAAGATAGTCACTAAAGTAGGCTTTTAAAGAACATTTTTTTAAAAATATCGTATAACATAAATTTGTAATTTTTTTAGATATTCAGACTAAACATGACAACAGTTCATAATTTGATGACAACCTTTTACTTTTCACGACATGTTTCAATTTGTGAAAAAAATAATTCATCTTCGTTTGAAATTCAAAGTTATATAGTTAAATATAGATATACAAATATAATCATGGCAAAAATATATAAATACGAAAAGAAACCATTATGCACTTTTGTTAAGTTAAGTAAATATAAAATTTTTCCAAAGTAACATAATAAAGGTTTTAGTGCATATAAATTAAGTCACTGCACTTAGACTTTTATCAGCTAGTTCTCTAAAAATCATCATCTATGGAATTAAAAACACAACGAGAGCTATATACGATTCAGTCACAATTTATTTTTACAGATTGGTGATTACCACTGTGTCGACAGTTGTGATTGATTTTGAGAACAATAATTCTACACCTAATTACCTTCACTTGATGTGATTTTAATGATAACATATCATTAGTAGCAAAAGGAAAATCACTCACTGTCATGTCGAACAAAGGGGGAAAACCATTAGTTCCAAATAGATTCTATAGATGGCAGCTCAATAGCTAATGTATTATACAATACATGGGTAACGACTACCCCATGATTACAACATTTGTAAATAGACTTTGTTTATGTAATATACAGTATTTAGATATTTTCTATAAACAGAAAATATGTAAATCCATATATTTTCATTTATATTGTTGCAAACTATATAAATAATAGCAATACGAAGTTATCTTGTAATATGTAATATTATGTAAGATGTATAATCTTAAAGAGATTTAAATCAACTAATCATATGTAACCCCAAAGAATTTAAAACTCAACTAAGACACCTCCTGGTGTTGAGGGCATTGTACTCGGCTGATGAGGTTATGACGTGTCTCTGGGATATAAATTAACAAAACCAATAATTCCTCTACTAATATCCAAATCACAAGCTTTACATGCTTAACAAAATATGTAATATGCTAATATTAACTGTTATTAATTATTGTTGTGTATCTATTTATTAATAATTATCATGCATAAGATTAGTTTATATAAAGAGTATTCTTGACGATTGTAATTATTGTTAATTGTTCTCTTCAATAAAGAGTTGAATTTCAATACGAACACTTAGTTAACTTCACCAAAACTTCTTCAGATGTTCTTAGTCCTGTTTATTGTTCAGATGACCTGTTTACGTTTTCCGTCTTGTCCAGGCAGAATGTGGCGGCGCCATTTAAACCCATGCAAACAGCTTCTTAATTAGGTATTTCATAAACCCATTACTTGAATCCTCCCATGATGGTTTGCAAGTGATCCAGATGCCAGCGATGCCAGGTGCCACTGTTTGAGGTGGTTGTCGGGGGTCTTCTAGTAGTCATCCTCAGGCAACTAAAGGCGCTCATTTGAGATACATCTGGTAGAGGTAGATACATCTGCAGTGTCGTTTGATATATTTGTAGGGTAGATATATTTGCAGGATCTGAGGTCTCGAATTTACCATTGCCTCAACCTACGTTACGAGTGTGGTGAATTCTTAAACGGTGAATACGTGTTCGAAAAAAACACTGATATATGACTTTATATGGTGAATGGGGTGTAGATTATGTATCTTCATATTAAAGGGGCCGCCATAGTCGAGAGCGAGCGGGTGTATTCGACATGTCGATAAATCAACCATTAAAGGGATCTTTTTTCAAGGTTTGTGTCTGAAACAGACGAGGCATTTAAAAAGCTGAGTTCAAATTACACTCCGTCCTTGAGAGCTGGACTCATTGAGCGAGGAGAGATTGGATAAGTTGAGAGCCTGAGTGTAAATATTTCACATGATCCAATCAATCACTGTGGGTCGTAAGACTTTATCTTTTGTAATATTCGATTATTGTAGTGAATTATCGAAATCCTGCAAATTTGTGTCTTTTCAGGTTAAAATATAACTGTAGTAGTTATTGTAGGTAATAGTTCCTTTAGATAAACAGTAGTTACAGTCCTTCCGATTCACAGATATCAATTCGTTAAGTTTTAATGTCACTAAAAGTATTTTGCGGGTATAATATATTTATGCTTAGTTTAGTAATATAATCTCATTTCATTCTGATTGTAATGATATTTCAACTGTATTTTTAAAAATGTTCAGTTGATTTCGTGTCCTCGGCAGCTTCTAATTAGTTATATTCATTCACCTAGTTGACATTTTTTAGATCTAGTTGAAGTTAATTTTGTTGTACCCCATTCTAGGTTCTAGGTTAAAATGTAGATAGTTAATTTATGTAAGTTTATTAGTTTAAAATTTTAATTTTAGAACGTGTTTCTGTGGATGTAATTTAGTATTTAGAGCTTTACAAAATAGTTGGGTTTTACCAAATCGAAGCGTCGTGATTGGCATTTTGCACCTATTGATTGCAACTGTCCAACAACCTTTTTCTTCCTCATATGTTTTTAAAAGGTTTTATAAGTTTATATTGGTTAGTTAAATAGAATTTAAAGAAATTTTTTGTTAGTAGGATAAGGTAGTAAGTTCTTTTTTTCTCTTTATATTAAAAGGAGTAACCGATCTCCTTTTGTAACCTTATTCTGCCCATTCCTCATAGACTATTGATATGTGCGAGGAACTTATTCAGACAGTGTAAGATGGAGAACCAGTACAATACTAGGTGAATGTTATTGATAAAAACAAACAGTCAAGGCCGAATTCGAACCACCATTATCTCTAACACAAGCTCAAAGTCCTGACGTCTTAAAGCGTTCTCTACGTTCTGGACGTCCACTGGCGCGCCCACAAGCAGTTGAGGACAACTGGAGTTTTATACCTGTTGAAACGTTATGTTCGTTTCAAAAACAGCTGAATCGTTGGAAACCTTAAAAAAGTGTAGAAACACAAATTTATTCTGTTTTAATATTTTAAATAAGCACGAGCTTATAAAAACTCAATCTCTAATATCGTTAGGAGAAATTACTATACATTTATAATATTTTGTTATTTATATGGAGCGTTAACTGTGAGCTGATTATATGTAAGGCTAAAAAAGGTGCTAGGCAAGAGTCCTAAATACTTTGAAGAATATATATTAACTTAATAAATATATAAACATACATAATACGCATTGTTTTAAGACATTTATTTTAAAATTATAATGTATTTACATAATATTAATCGTATTTCTAGTATCACTCTTCGTAGAACGTTGCCCCGGTAGTATTCGTAATCCAGTCTGCAACAGGGGAGATGTCAGAAAGTATGATTGGCATAGCTTCGGACGAACACCACCCAGTAGTAGTGGCTCCAGCAACGAACATCCCGTAGAACACTCCGTTGTTCACAAACGCGTCAGCCCAATCACTCTGAGGAATTGTTGAAGGTTTTAATTTATAAGGAAAATGGCATTTATTTTAACAGTACAATAACAAAGAAATAGTAATATATACATATATATTACTTTGTCAGTGCAATGTATGTTTAAAACTGCAGTAGTAATATATAAGGGAAATAGTTACTATTAAAAATTACGTAATATTTTTAAAAACAATGGAACTGCCAATAATGCTGTTTTGTATATTTAAATAAATAAGAGTTCTCATAATGATAACATTGTACTTTTTTACAATAATGCGAAACTTAAAAATATTATTTTAAGGAATTTAACATGAAAATTAAAGTGTTTTTCTGCTTGATACTTACACCACAAAGGGTGGTTTTGCCCTTGTTGTAAGCACAAGCCATCCGGGAGGTCCAAGTTAGACCGAAGGGCTTAAATGTCTTTTCACATTTCTTCTTGGCCAACCATGTCATGTTTCCTTGCAGCAAAGATCCGTTTGGCTCATCTTCGGAATTACTGAACTCTAAAATAATGACCCAAAATTATGGCTTTAGAAAACAGCTTATATTAATAATGGATAAACACTGTAACATCATAGTTATTAAACTATAGTTTGACGAAAAAGGAAATTTTAGTTTTTTTAATAATATTAGCACATGGATATTAACAATTTATATGAGTCATTTCTATTAGTACAACTTCTTAATTCTGGATAAATATGGATTATGTTAATTTATTTTACCACAAATTCCTACCAATCACCAACTCACATTATATAACACAGAACAAAATACTGCTTATTATTTTTAAAGATTTTTTAGTTACAATCGACAGAAATCTTACATTGTATAACGTGTCTTATATTACGTTAGAAAAACTCAAACAATGTGATCTATCTGTTCATATTCATATCTTTATTGTCGTCCAACAAGTTGTACATGCATTGACAATGTCATTGTATATAATCTGAAGTCTTATATTAAAAACATGCGTCATTCCTAATATTACAATCTAAATCACTAGAAGTCAAGATCGCTAAGTTCGTGCAAGTACATTTCATCTAAAGAATAAAAGACTTTACTTTTCAACCATTTAGTTAAAACATGCTTAAAATTTGATATGCTCACTGTTATAGCTGTGGTAGGTAACTTATTAAACAGTTGCACACCTTTATACATATATGTTTGTTTTGTTTTAGTAAGCCTAAAATTCCTTATATCTATGTTGTTCTGAATACTGGTATTGGGTGAATGTATCTGACTTCTTAAATTAAACATGTTAAGGTTTTCTTTTACAAAAACCAATGACTGCAAAATAAAAATGCAAGGAAGCGTGAGTATTTCAAGACTTACAAAATGTGGCTTACACGAATCTGTAGATTTGATACTCATAATGCTACGGATAGCTTTCTTTTGGGATTTAAAAACTTCTTTAGCTCCAAATGTACCCCAGAGAATTGTACCATAAGAAATGTGGGAGTGAAACAGTTCACAGTAAGCGGTAATGAGCACATTACGACTAACACACACCTTAACTTACTTAGGCAAAATATAACCCTTGACAGACGAGAGCAAAGAGAGTTAGTATGAACTTTCCAATTAAGCCCTGGGTCCAAACTAATGCCAAGCAACTTAACAAATTTTCCAGGGTCAGATAGCCGACGTAAACTAAAAATAATGTCATCTGTTTTATTATCATTAACAACCCAACCATTTGCTTCAAACCAGAGAACAGCTCTTTCTTTCATATAATTAATAATGACCTTATTGAGTTCAGAATTGCTGTTTGAAGTCAGTAAAGTTGTATCGTCAGCATATAGAATAGTTCTGTCAGGCACAAAGTTAGGATGGTCATTTATAAAAACTGTGAACAAAAAAGGACCCAAGAGAGAACCTTGGGGAACTCCACTAGTTACATGTAGAATACTGGATCTCTGATTCCCCAGCTTTACAAATTGATAGCGGTCAGACAAGTAAGAAGATAAAAGTGATAATGCATTGCCTTGAACGCCATAATAATAAAATTTTTCGACGAGTTTGTCATGATCCACCAAGTCGAAGGCTTTGCTCAAGTCTAGGAGTAATGTTGAAACTTCTTCTTTATTTTCAAATCCGTCATTAATAAATGAAACCACGTTTTTTCATGGCCTTAATTGTAGATAAGTTTTTTCTAAATCCTTATTGAGATGATGATAGTAAATTATTTTGTTCAAAATAGTCCACTACTTGATTTTTTAATATCGTTTCAGCAACTTTTGATATAACAGCAACCAAAGCTATAGGACGGTAATTGTTACAGTTATTTAAATCTCCTTTTTTATGTAATGGAACAGTTATAGTAACTTTAAGGCATCGTGGATAGTTTCCTTCGACCAACATGAAGTTGATTAAGTGAGTAAGAGGATATGATATTTCGTTAATAATTATTTTGATTAAAAAATTCGAAAGACCAAACACATCTTCTGATCTGGAGTTATTTAATCTATTTACAATACTATATATCCCAGGAATGCTAACTGAAGACCATTCAAACGAAGGCAAGCCATCATTTTTAATTTGTGATGACCTTAACATGTCTAAAGAAGTAGCCGCATCATAATTAGATTTTGTTGATTGTGTGGTTTTACTAACATTAAAAAAAATTTGATTAAACTCATTAGCTGTGATAGGTATATTCTGCGGTATACCTTTGTTTGGAAACCGATCTGTTAGTGAATTAATAATAGTCCAGGCAGCTTTACATTGATTGTTTGACTCAAGAATAAAATTATCATTACCTCTCTTTTTGGCTAAGTCTATTTGTTTTCTGTACAATTGTTTAAGTTTCCTGTGAATAGGCAGAAAGTTAGGGTTAGATTTACATTTTTCATAGCTTATGTCTAATAGCAGCCTAATTTTACCTAGGTATGGAGTAAACCACTTTTTATTCTCATTCTTTTTATTCTTTTTACTGTCACGCTTGAGCTCTTTTATTTTTAATGGGCAGTGCTTATTGATACTACTTGATAAGATATTCATAAAAATCTGAAAAGCTTTATCAACATTTTAGCTGATAAGAAAACATTATGCCATTCAATTTTACATAGTTCATACTTAAGCCTATTTATGGTGGATTCATTTAACAGCCTATGAGTGAGTGTTGATGGTTCACTACAAGGATCTAATGGTAAATGTTTTGATACACTGTTGACACTCAGAGAACTCACTTTCAAAAGGACTGCACTGTGGTCAGAAATGAAAGGTTGAATTATTTTAAAGATATAAGTTGATGGGTGCAAATTAGATATAAAATTATCGAGACAGGCTGACATCCGAGTAGGTTGAGAATTTAAACAATAACAATCGTAAGACCTTAGCATATTTAAAAAATTTGATACAAGTCTGCTACTACTTCTAGGGTCTAGATTTAAGTCACTAGCTATTACTACAGTAAAAGTAAGATATTTTCTTATATTGCCAACTAAATCCAAAAGTTCTGCCAATTCCTCAGTAAAAATGTCTACAGATGAGTCTGGTGTACGATATATTGACATAATTAGTAGCTTTAGTGAAGGGAGAGCAATCACAGCTGCCTCAAACTGTTTTAGCTCACACAGGAACTCAACATTTACAATGTCATAAGATACTGATAAGGAGTCCTTGAGAAAAATAGCATTCCCGCCATAAGGTATAGTTCTGCAGTAACTCGCGGCTAATTTGTAATCTTTAGGTCGATATACATTCAGTTCCTCCTGTGTACACCAGTGTTCATTGACACACAATACATCACAATTTGTGTCATTTAGTAAAACTTCTAGAGAATTTACTTTATTTTTTATTGATTCTACATTTAAGTGTAATATTATTAAATTAAGATGATTATGTTTATTCTCATGTGGACTGTGATCAAGGTATAACAGCTTTACATCTCTGTCTATACGAACAGTTTCATTATTGACGTTCTGTGAGTTGTCACATATACTATTACAAGTATTTACTGTGGCAGAAATTATTTCTGCTTGAAGTGGAAAAACTAGATCCTTGGAGTCACGGGCACTAAAAAAGCGTTTGGACTAACACATTCAGTAGATTTATTTTGATGAGATACTTCAGTAAAACATGTCGTTTTAGAACTTAAAACCGCAGCTGCATATGACTCATGTACCTGATAAATTGACTGAGTTGGAGAGGTTTTTATGGGGGCTATTTGGGTAGATCTTCCTACATAAGGTACAGTCAGTTCCAAACGGTCAACTATGAGGCCAGCCAATATTCGTTTACCCGATGCACGAAGGTGAAGGCCGTGGGATGTGTAATGGTGCCTGTCGATTCCACCAACATTCAATATATCTGCTCCCTCATATTTATTACAGAGTTCAGCCATGAAGTTGTTGATGAGGCTTACAGTCCGATGAACGGGGCTACTAGGGGGTAGATCATATCTTGGTGGTAAAGACAAGAGGAGCACTCTGGATGACAAGGTGCAGTGCTGCAAACACCCTCCAGATTACGGAAAATCGTGTTAGCCCTCCCAGCAGCGACGTCATTGGACCCCGCCATTATTACGTAGCAGTTTCCAGATGGAGGAGCAGTAGTCGGGGCGATACTGAGCAGTCCCGCTCCTGGCTTGCACATTCCGCTCACCTTGGTCGTATAACGCATCAAGGGCTCTATCAGAGTAGATAAATTACGAGCATGACTGTCTCCAACTATCGATATGTTTCGAAATGGTGTGTTAACTTTAGGTTTAATGTTTGCAGGTTTCTCCTTTCCTGTTACAGAATGTTGTAAGATATGTCGGAGTTGACTAGTACGGGATGAGAGGGTGTCCTGGGCCCTTCAAGGGGTCAGTTGTGGAACCTATATTATTTCGGTCAATTACGCATGATCTTATTTTACGTTTACAATTTAAATGTATGTTAATTTTTCCAAAGTTGTATAAGATATAACATAGTGATATGAAAATATAAATTCGTTTTTAAAATTGCGTACAGTTAATATTAAAATTCTAGTGTTATAAAGACCATAATTTTAATCAAACAAATATACAAGTTATACAGATTCTATTATCAAAGAGAAATACATTATTCACGTAGGTTCAAATAATGTGTCTACTTTATATGCTTTATTAAAATCAAAATAAAATTTCCGTATTCAAATTAGTATAAACCGGCAAAATGTATTATCATTCCTAAAATAATAAATGGAATGATAAAAACTAAAAATATAAAAAAGCATGTTCTAAATATTCATGATAAATTTCACTAATCCTAATATAATTTTCAAACTAACTATAAGTATCTGTAAAAACCATTTGTTACCATAACAGTATTTGGGTATTGATGTAGTGTTTATCAAAGTTATATTACAACACTACATCCTTTACAATATTATAAGCCTTAAAAAATATGACCTGCACAGGCTATTGATATATGTGGGGAACATGTCAGAGAGAGTAAGAGAGAGAACCAGAACAGTACAAGGTTAGTTACAGTACTGACACAAACAGTTCTGACCTGCATAGACTATTGATAAGTGTGGAGAACATGTCAGACAAAGTAAGGGGGAGAACCAGAACACTACAAGGTTAGTTACAGTACTGACACGAACAGTTCTGACCTGCATAGACTATTGATAAGTGCGGGGAACATGTCAGACAAAGTAAGGGGAGAACCAGAACATTACAAGGTGACTGATACAGTTCTGACCTACATAGACTATTGATATGTGCAGGGATTATGTCAAACAGAGTAAGGGGAGAACCAGAACAGTACAAGGTGACTGTTACAGTTCCGACCTGCATAGACTACTGATATATGCGGGGAACATGTCAGACGGAGTAAGGGAGAGAACAAGAACAGTACAAGGTGACTGTTACAATTCTGACCTACATAGACTATTTTTATGTGCGGGGAACATGTCAGACAGAGTAAGGGGGAGAAACAGAACAGTACAAGGTGACTGTTACAATTCTGAACTACATAGACTATTGATATGTGCGGGGAACATGTCAGACAGAGTACGGGGAAGAACCAGAACAGTACAAGGTGACCGTTACAGTTCTGACCTACATAGACTATTGATATGTGCGGGGAACATGTCAGACAGAGTAAGGGGGAGAAACAGATCATTACAAGGTGACTGTTACAATTCTGACCTACATAGACTATTGATATGTGCGGGGAACATGTCAGACAGAGTAAGGGAGAGAAACAGAACAGTACAAGGTGACTGTTACAGCTTTGACCTACATAGACTATTTATATGTGCGTGAAACATGTCAGACAGAGTATGGGGGAGAACCAGAACAGTAAAACGAGACTGTTACAGTACTGACACGAACAGTTCTGACCTGCATAGACTATTGATATGTGCGGGGAACTTGTCACACGGAGTAAAGGAGAGAACCGGAAAAGTACAAGGTGACTGTTACAGTACTGACACGAACAGTACTGGCCTGCATAGACTATTGATATGTGCGGGGAACATGTCAGACAGAGTAAGGGGGAGAAACAGAACATTACAAGGTGACTGTTACAGCTTTGACCTACATAGACTATTGATATGTGCGTGAAACATGTCAGACAGAGTATGGGGGAGAACCAGAACAGTAAAACCAGACTGTTACAGTACTGACACGAACAGTTCTGACCTGCATAGACTATTGATATGTGCGGGGAACATGTCACACGGAGTAAAGGAGAGAACCAGAACAGTACAAGGTGACTGTTACAGTTCTAACCTACATAGACTATTGATATGTGCGGGGAACATGTCAGACAGAGTAAGGGGGAGAACCAGAACAGTACAAGGTGACTGTTACAGTTCTGACCTACATAGACTATTGATATGTGCGGGGAACATGTCAGACAGAGTAAGGGGGAGAACCAGAACAGTACAAGGTGACTGTTACAGTTCTGACACGAACAGTTCTGTCCTACATAGACTATTGATATGTGCGGGGATCATGTCAGATAGATTAAGGGTGAGAACCAGAACAGTACAAGGTGACTGTTACAGTACTGACATGAACAGTTCTGCTTTACATGAACTATTGATATGTGTGGGCAACATGTCAGACAGAGTAAGAGAGGGAACCAGAACAGTACAAGGTGAGTTACAGTACTGACACGAACAGTTCTGGCCTACGTAGACTATTTATATGTGCGGGCAACATGTCAGACAGAGTAGGAGGAGAACCATAACAGTACAAGGTGACTGTTATAGTACTGGCCCTCGCTATCTCTAACTGATTCCCATTCACTGGCTATCCCTATCTTTATTTTGGCCTAGCACTTTAGCTAAACAACATTGATAATGTGGATGGCTATTTACATATCAATTATACAGTATGAGAATACAGTAATTAATTAAGTATATATTTACAATTCAAGTAATATCAAATACTTACTGTGGCGCCCCATCCTGCGATAACCATGTTGGTATTGGGTTTAGCCTCTTTCTTAGGTAACTGGATGGCCTTTACTTTGTCAGACCATGTAAACTTCCCTTTGACTTTAATGCAAGCATAATCGTAGTCAAATTTCTCAGTGAAATACTTGGGGTGTGCTACGACGTCAGTAACTGAATATTTATCTCCTTTAATGCCATCTTCCGAACCAACGACAATGGACATTAGAGATGGTTCAATTCTACAAAAGAATGTAAGAATAAATTCCCTTCTAAATAAAAGATTTGCTAGTATAATGTTGAGCTGCCTACCATGAATCTCCTGAATGGTGGATGACCTAACCCCCTACCCCTTCCCCCGCGGTCAATTCTGATCTTCGAGTAATTATGCTAGCGCCAAGCTTCTCTCTTTCCTCAACAAGTTTAACGGTATCAAACACATAATATTTTTATTACTGTGTTATTTGGAACTAAAATGACATACTTTAAGCTCAATAATTCGTTTTCAAAATATATTGGCTAAGCAGTTATCGTTTTATCTTCTTACCCTCTGCAATATGATTATGGATCCAAATGTAACACCACAGTAAAGTTATAAACAGAAGTTACATTTAGTAGTGTGCTAAATATTTGTTAAGTGATTATTTCTCCATGGCCAGCACCTTGTCACACTCTCCCTTATTCTCTTCCCTCCCCAAATTCTCAATGATAAACCTAGCAATTATTACTACAGAATTCAATGATATATATTAGTTATAATCTACTTATATAGAACTGCCTCTGAGACGTTTACTGCGAGCATAAAAAAGCAACATGTGTCTTTTTTGCTCTTTAGAAGTATATACCACTTGACAGTCCATCATTTATGTAGTGTTATATTTCCTAAACGCATATCGTTTTACCTACAGTCATCAATTCTAATAAGAAATCAAACCGTGTTTAGAGTACTGTCAATTTATCGACCGTTATCATTGAATACATTTTGGAATCATATATATACGCAAGTGTGAAAGATTATTCCTAATACTTATAAAAGCTATTGGTAAATATATATTTAAGTTAACAGCTTACCCGGATACACAGTCACCAATCGTGACCACCCATGACTCACTGACGATCGTGGCTTCACAGAAGAAATTTCCAGACAATACGAGAGCGGCCTTAAACAAGTGATGAAAAATATAATTGTGACACGTATTTTTTACAGAATAACTTATATTTGTATACTGTATTAATATAAGTTCTAAAAAGATCAGTTTGTGTGATACCGATTATGAACAAGAAATGATCTTTTTTTACTTTTTTCCAAGCGAACTTTATGTAATTTGATTAAATATTATAAAAGGGGGAGTATTATCATTATTCGAATACAGCGATTATCTATAGTTTTTTTGTATTGCGCTAGAATACAAATTCATAAAGGTCACAGGCAAAGAGAGATGGGAGAGATTATCAATAAAATCCACATGCAGAAATCTCTCATAAGGCTAAAGATCATCCGCAGAAATAGGGCTTGACTCTTTTTAGGTTGTAAGCCTACTCCTTGTGAGGATTTAGGTTAAGTTCAACGTTATGGTTCAGGTAAAGATCCTAAGTGGCTGATTCTTAAACGAGGTCAACACCATAACCTTCAGGCAAGGCTAAAGTTAGCGTTCAATCATTGGCTAAAGGTAGGATGAATCTCCCTCGACTATGACGTATTCACAGTCTTTGGGAGTGAAGGCTCAACGAATTTCCCTCGTTCATTCTTGACCTTACAACATCTTCCATGTTTCTGTTATGGAAATATATAAACAAGAGCATTTTAAAATACATGTTAGTCTTACTAATATGGTGTTGTTTACATTACATTAAAGATGGTGTTACATTAAAGATCTAAACATTTACTATCTATAATACATATTAAAACCCTTACCACATGGGGATGGTCCTTAATAGTAGTCTTGGATCCATCATAAATACCAAGTTTTGTGGAGTCTGAAGAGGGAGAATTTTTTTTGCTAAATAGATTTTTTATGGTAGAGCAGTGAGTTCCTGCTACTGTAAAAAAGAGTGACCATAAATTATTTTTCATTTAACTAAAAGATATTTACAATTAATGGCTTTTCATTGTAAGCAGTATCGTAACTATGAAATAACATTTTCAAGAATATATGTTAAGTAAGTATGTATTTATTCTTGTAAAGATGGACACCTGCCTCTGAGGGCAAATGCTCGTAAGTAACTGTATGGTATACAACTATAAAAACACAATAATACGTACAGTGATTATTGTGACCCACCCGCCCACCCATACACGTACAGTGATATTGACCCACCCGCCCACCCATACACGTACAGTAATATTGACCCACCCACCCACCCATACACCTACAGTGATATTGACCCACCCGCCCACCTATACACGTACAGTGATATTGACCCACCCGCCCACCCATACACGTACAGTGATATTTCAATTATTGCTATTTTAATTACAAACGGTGACCCTTAAATTATTTACAACAAGAAAGTTTAATGGGCGTGATATGAATATAATATTGATAATTTATTATAAATATTTCCTAGCTGTTTAAATTAAACTATGTTTAAAGGAAATAATTGTTGGGTTTATACATTAGTAAGTTTCAACACATCGTTAAAGCGAAGCCTCTGCATCATCGGTGACTTTAGATTTTTATAGCTACTACATTTTTGAAAGATATGGCATCAAACGTTTCCCATAAGATTCAAGTTTGATGCATATTTCCTATTTATATATTTTGATAAACTAAACATGCTTAGTAACAAATCGTTTAATCCTTGTCAAAATACTTTATGTCTTCACGCAAACGTTATCTAGGAGTAATAATATTTTATTTCTTACTATTTGACTTCATTTTATGGTATCTTATTTTATTTGGCCTACTGTACAATGACATTACAAATAGTGTCCGATACAATCACAAAATATATTTCTTGGAAAATCTAAGACATTTTGTTATTTTTAAATAAAACATTTACTCTGTGTATCGGGCAATATTTATTACAAATCTTGTCAAATTACGTTCTGTTTTTTCGAGAGAAACGGATACCATAAGTTATAGAATTTTTGTTTTTGTTATGACTGTAAAAATATTTGTAAATAGATTTTTTTATGACTGTAAAACATTTTTTTAAATAGACATAAAAAGAACTGTATATTTAAACAAATTAAACAGCTTATATTTGTAAAATTGTAATTTGTGATGTTTCGTTTAAGGTGTCTTCACCTCTATTTATAGCAATAATCTCCAGATCCCTGAAGTAGGGCTCTGCTTGGCTTTAAGCACATAAATTATTTGTATTGATCTCTTTTGAGGGCTATGGAAGTTGGTTAAAAGTTTTTGAACTATAAAACGAAATGCCATTTACAATGTTTTAATTAATTTTCAAGAAATATAAGTCAAAGTTTTTGAACATTTCATATCTGTGACATTCTTTAGCACTTATAAACTGCAAACCATTTTAATTATTAAATGCTAATTTAAGTGCTAATTTCATTACAAGTTGTTGTAAGTTTTTAGTCCGAGAATTGTAAAGACCCCATATGTGGTATATTTGCTTCTATTATTGTCAAAACTGTAGGCGTGTTTTTTTATTATTTTAATTTTTCTTGTAAGTTTAATTGACAATTGTGTCATAAGCTAAACGTTCGCAGTTCAATCCCAATCAGAGTCATAGAAAATTTTGAAATTCATCAGCTGTTAACCATCAGCTGTTCATTTGTAATTTCGATATTAAGTAATGAGAATTTCTAAGGGCCTTAATTGACTAAATTCGTTCATTCACACTCATCAAACTCAGTCGAAATTCATATTCGCTCAAACCGTGGTGATCGGAATCTTGATAATAAATAAATAACTAAAGTTTAATAATTCGAAAGATTAATATAAAAAATTAGTCCACACCTTGAAATGTGAAAAAACTAAAATAGTTACAGAATTTATAGTAAATAAATTACACCAACATTTATAGTTTGTATTATTACACCATAGAAGGCTTAGTTAATCTAAACACGTCACTTACTGACAGCACAGAGCAGAATGATCAGGCGGGTGTTCATGGCTGGCCACTGATCATGAGTGGCTGTATTTTAGTATATATATATAACTCAGTATCTTTACAACACAATGACTCTCCTCGAATATGTCAATCATTGCAAGATACAGATAGCTAAAACAAAATAAGTGTTTGCCAATCGACGTAATGTATATTTTTTGGAATTCAAGAGCTCTCTTAATGTGCTGGAACAGTAGTTTGTGGTTTGCAACTGAATACCTCCAGTCGAATCAATCCAATAAAATGATGCAATACAACAGCAACATTTCTGTTCAATTCTCCTGACTGAAGTATCGAATTTGATTTATGTATTTAAGAGGGAGGCCTATTCATAAAAACTTTCACGTGCTAAATTTAAATTCATTTACAGTAGTTACTAAATCAACAGGAAGTAATTAAAGTTCAAGACTATCACTTAGCTTGATAAGTTCTGACGTAAACTTAGATCGCACGTTACAACTTAGATTATGCGTTCTTATATTTTTTCTTAATGCTTATTTTCCATCTCCTATAAAAGTTACCTCAAAAAAACTTATACAATATATTTAAATAGTATTAGTATAAATAATAAATATATTAAAAAGTATAGTAAATTATTTGAATATTGAAGTACGTTCCGATAAAATTATTATAAAGTAACTTTTATTTGTGTACTTATTTTAATTTTTTACATTGTTTATGAAGTTAAATAATGTTTTATATTACTACATATTTGTTCACATATTCGGTAAGTTTAATTTATATTAGAATTTTCTAACAGCAATTCAGTTTTTAAGTGGTTTGCCTTCCAAATGTGTACATAAACAATTGTATACTAATAAAAAAATTAAATTCCCAAATTTAATTAATACATATTTAAGCCCAAATCCTGTTATAGTTTTTTAGTTTTTTTAAACATTGAAAATCCATTTGAGAGAAAATATTTTTCTGTAAATAAATCATTAAACACTATTTTTAAACTAGCACTTAATACTAAATTTGAAATATTTGAAGAACTAGTTTTTGAAATGAATACATTTATTATTGAAGGTATGAAATGTTTAGGCTATGATTGTGTACGCGTATTTTTATTATTGTTTTATTATTGTTCACTACAATGAAAAACTTATCTGATGTTAAGATTAAAATCACAAAAATAGAAGAATTCAAATTCATAAACTGCAAGTACCTATTTTAAATACAATACTGGTTTTGGTATGATACAAAGTTCCATGAGGAATTACTGTAACTGCAATGTGTTAAGCGTTGGCGAATAGCAACCAATGGGTTGAAGGTAATTAATCGTTTATTCATTTCAGGAATGAACGATTAATTACCTTCAACCCATTGGTTGCTATTCGCCAACGCATAACACATTGCAGTTACAGTAATTCCTCATGGAACTTTGTATCATACCAAAACCAGTATTGTATTATTTATTTATTATTTATTATCTATTTATGATCATATTTCTTGCTTATTTATTGTAAAATTGTTGTTTTTGGTGCTCTCATATTTCCTTTGCCACATTTAAAATTGCCACGTTTGTCCAAATTAACTATAAAAATGCACTGTTCGAAGTATAATTTTTTCTACACACAAGTAGTTTCATAATTTTATCAAAATTTCCTTAACCTAAACATAATTAAAACCCTTTTTATAATTATTACCAAATAGTAACCAGCCTATTAAATTAACAAAATCGTGATGAGTCTTATCAATAAAATGTTTGTTTAAATGTTCAAAAACACTTTCAAATCTTTATGTGAGTTGAGTCAAACATTTGAGACATCAGACATAATGAAAATAAGTATATAAAGAAAGTCATTATAAGCACCTTGCAATATTCAATAGTTTGTGTGGACATTTTTAACCATCTTTGGGTAATGTATAAATTAAACTTTTAACTCCTAAGTCACGTAATTTCATAATGTTTCAAAAAAACTAATTTGGTATTTAAGGCATTGGATTTGAACATGGCTGCGTTTTTTAGTTTAAAGTAAAAAATTTAAATAATGCAACCATAATCTACCATTAACAATGCTATAAACCTGTATATTAAGTTGTTCAGTACAGCAGTTGTCCCAACCAATGTACGTGTATGGGTGAGTGCATCATATTTTGAGCGTGTTGGCCCACTCACTCACCCATGCACGTACAGTGGTATTATTGATAACTGATTTAGGAAGTTCTAGCTAAAATATAAAATTGTTGTACACAGAACCACTATAAACTTAAAATTGCTACAGCACGGTTACTTTGATGATTATGTTCTATCATAACAATTTTTTGTATCATTCTCATTTAAGGAGATAAACACATATTTTAACGTCCCTGAAAGCATGTAGTCCTTTAAAGTACAATAATATGAAATAAATCATATGGAATTAATTATTATATAACATTAATAGTGAAAAAGTGTCTCTAAGTGGAATGTTAGAAATTATCAATCGACGTCGATCGTAGATATACAGAGATATTTTGTGTAGTCATTGTTACAAATTAAGGTCGATTGTTCCCTAAAGAGCCATTTATAATAACCAATAACTAGGACAACTAGTCCACATACCAGCTTTACGTGGAATCCGAACCTCGTAGTATTAGCATGATTTCGTTTCCAGACCTCCCTAGCGGTGTCTATTTTTATATAATCCATCAACCGAACACTATGAATTGAATTACTTTGTTTTTCAGTCCTTGGAAACAACTAGTATGAGTGTCATAACATGAAATACACAGGGTGTCCCACAAAGAGATTTGAATGATTGATTTATGAATGCTTTTACATTCATTAATCGATTAATTTGAAACTGTACAAACTCTTTAATAGATGTTTAAAAGTATGCTTTAAAAAATTAATCTCTCTACGGATGCAGCATGGAGACGTAGTAGTATTCCTTAATAAGCCCAAGCACATCACTTTATTTATTTTTCAAGAGGAAAAGACATTACGCGAACTTCAATTTGAGTAAAAACTTCACTACAATAAGTTAGGGTGATGTTTGATTGGTCAAGCAATAGTGGTGGGAAAATCAGCTGTTTAACAATGGCTGCACTGTTAACTATACTTAAACCTGTTTGTGGCACATCCTCTATATACGTTTAAAAAGAAACAACATTTAGGAAGTGTCAAAAGTTTGAGTTAACAAAATTGAAACAACTAACGTATAATAAATACAAAACACTTTGTATAAATTATAAAATGTTGTACTGAGTGAATATTATTTTACTACGGAAGGTAAACTGGACCGTTTTGGTGCAGTTTACAATAAATGTCAGTTATAACATGTGACAATGATGATAACAGTAATAATGATTGTCATTCATTCTAAGAATGTTTTTAACCACTTGTTTATTCTAAGAACTGTCGTGCTCTATTAGTAATGATGTAATTGATAACACCAGGTAAATAAATTTATGTTATAATTAAAATAATATATTACCGCGCAATTCGAAACTGTTTATTTGGATTTAAGTAACAGCTGAAATTTGAGTAGAACTAAATAAATAAGATACATTATTTAAATGGACGATATCTTAAAAATATTTTTCAAACAAGTCGTTAAATTTTTCACACATTGCCATTCTACAGGAGGATTTGCACAAGCATTTATACTAACAGTTGAAATAAAGTAGCTAGATATATCATGCTTTTTGTTTTACGAAGAGCCGCATTCTAAAGTTATTTAATACCTTTCCTGACATTTTTTATGATTGCAATAATATGAACGATGATTTAAATATAATGTCAGTTTTTATTAATAAACATTAATCAAAATGTAAGTCAAATTTATAAAAATATAAATTAAACTACTTCAGTATAATTGTGTGTGTGTTTTTTTAAATATGGTTTGAAATGAGTATAATTGGTTTTTATACTATTAAAAGTCAAATTGTTAGCAAGTGAAATTTCTAAGAGGCCACATGGACTACGGAATATTCAGAAAAGGTAAATACATATTTGGATTATTTTACTTAATGTAATAATATCCAATGTAATTATTTATGTGATTTTAATTTCAAAGCCTAAATCGTTTTTATGATTCCAAATTATATCGGTTTGAATTGTTATATGATAATACATGCTAGTAAAGGCTAGTTTAATCGTTGGAATATTTATGTATGATTATTTATCTCCATAGTACGTTCTTTTGTAAAAGCCAATTTACAAGTTTTGGAAGGAAAAGCTTATACTGGTGGACATTTAAATGGCTAAAACCGAATTAAGATATTGACATTGAGTATAAATTCAACTTTAAATTATAAACTAACAAACTATTTTACAAATACCAAATATAGGCCATTAAAACATAAACCACATGGGTGAATGAGAATTTAAATTTTGTAATTTAAAGTTAATATCCACAAGATAATTTACTACTGTATTAGGGCCAATACTCACTGAAAGCCAACTGGATCAAAACATCGATTCAACATGAATTTTAATTACGAAATCCTTTGCCAATTGAAAGTAACTGAACTTGATCGAAGGATATTTTAAAACTTGAGAATGTCAGACATTTATAGAGTCACTTAAACTACTTTTCGTTTCTAAAACAATATAATTTCCACATGATGAATAAAAACATAAAGGTGTTAGACTAGTAAGGTATTAAAATCTTACCGTAAAAGTAGTTTTAAAGTGCAAAAATATTCCTACATTTGTTTTCAAAGTGCGCAAACTATAATATGTATAATACTTACTTAACACGTAAAATTTGAATAGTTAGAAATGAAAACGTATCAATGTATCCTAACGACCCTAGTGAATAAGCTTGTAAACAAATATATACTAAATGCAGAACTTTGTTTTATGTTTGAAAAGAGGCAACAACTAATACTTTAACAATAGGTTTTAGTATAAATGATATCGTAATTGTTGGTTAGGTGTAAGAGAGGACTTACTAGTCCTAACTTCGCCATCCTATGATATTTAAAGTTGGTCAGTATCTATTTTAAATGGTAAAGGTGCGTTATTTTTCAACATTTTACATTTTAATATTTTTTATCAAGATGTTTGTGTGATGGTAATACTGAACTTTATATTATTTTCTCGTCAATATTTGTCAACACATACACATATATTAAATTTGAACATAAAGTCTCGAGTCGCAACATAACAGTTGAGTTAAACAGAACCACTAAACTCATGCCATTTGTCAAGCTTAATGTGTGTGCTAACTTTGGCAGTCGACTGTTATCCATAACATGTGAATATTCTCTAAGGATGGCTTTTTTGGAATTACTAAACGTCATAAAACATAACATTGTTAAATAAACCTTTGTTGGAAGTGATAATTCTATAATTGAACTATTAAATGTACATTTAACGCTTGTACAGCTACTTGTGGTGTTGTTAAACTATTCGACGATATATAAAAGCTCTGTACAGCTACTTGTGGTGTTGTTAAACTATTCGATGATATATAAAAGCTCTGTACAGCTACTTGTGGTGTTGTTAAACTATTCGACGATATATAAAAGCTCTGTACAGCTGCTTGTGGTGTTGTTAAACTATTCGACGATATATAAAAGTTCTGTATAGCAACTTGTGGTGTTGTTAAATTATTCGACGATATATAAAAGTTCTGTATAGCAACTTGTGGTGTTGTTAAATTATTCGACAATATATAAAAGCTCTGTATAGCAGCTTGTGATGTTGTTAAACTATTCGACGATATATAAAAGCTCTGTATAGCAGCTTGTGGTGTTGTTAAACTATTCGACGATATATAAAAGCTATAAATAGCAGCTTGTGGTGTTATTAAACTATTCGACGATATATAAAAGCTCTGTATAGCAGCTTGTGGTGTTGTTAAACTATTCGACGATGCATAAAAGCTCTGTATAGCTGCTTGTGGTGTTGTTAAACTATTCGACGATATATAAAAGCTCTGTATAGCAACTTGTGGTGTTGTTAAACTATTCGACAATATATAAAAGCTCTATATAGCAACTTGTGGTGTTGTTAAACTATTCGACGATATATAAAAGCTCTGTACAGCTACTTGTGGGGTCGTTAAACTATTCGTCGATATATAAAAGCTGCTTGTGGTGTTGTTAAATTATTCGACGATATACAGGGTGTCTCTGAACTCTCTGATTTCAGCTATAATATGTTGTTCCTAGTTCATATGGGATACTAAATATCATATTTAAACTGTCCAAAACTCCTTGTCTATCCGTACAGTCGCCATTTTGTTTTTTTTACTAATTAATTTTTATCTCAAGAATAATACGTTGTATTGAGCTGAAACTTTGCACTGCTCTTTATTGCATAAAGAAGTATTTACGAAAAAAAATACTGTTTTTCTCTCTTTAACATTTTCAAAATGGCGGCCATGTAAAATTTTTAACCTTAAATAAGTCAAAAACCAAAAAATACTAAAAAAATTATACAGAACAATCTTTTTTAGAAGATTTAATTATAAAATTAAAAATAGTACTTTTTTAAAAATCGCATGAAAAATAACAAAGAAAACTTAAATTTTGTAATACTATGTACAGTACTCTGTGCCGAGTCCAGATGTTGTATTACAATAACAGGAAACAGGAAATAGCTTATAACAGCTGATTAACCAAATGTTCCAAATCCAAATTTCATTGTTTTATTAATCATATGATTTAAATTTTAGTGTAACATTACATATTAAAATGTTCTTACATAACCTATCACCAGAAGTACCAATATTGTTATTCGTAAATTTTAACTGTGTGCTAATATTATTATTTGTAACTTTAACTCTCTGCTAAAATTGTTATTTGTAAGTTTAACTGTGTGCCAAATTGATTTTGATGGCTAATTACAATAATGAAGAATATTGTGATATGCATTTTTTCTACGGTGCTACTTTTGGAAATAGATACGAAGCAAGAAGATTGTATGCTGAACGTTTCCCAAATAGACAATTGCCGAGTGCGAATACTTTTTATGCAGTACACAACAGGCTGCGTGAAACTGGAAAGTTTGATATAAATATGGCTGACACTGGTAGAGAAAGAATAATACGTTCTATTGAGTTTGAGGAAAATGTAATTCAAAGGTTTGAGGAAAATCCCTGTACAAGTACACGATCAATAGGTAAAATGTTAAACGCAAGCAAAGATACTGTCTGGCGGGTACTTAAAGAACAACAGATGTATCCATTTCACTTACAAAGAGTACAAGCACTTGAACCTAGAGACTACCCACTACGTGAAGAGTGTTGTCGCTGGTTCATCCATAAGGTAACAGATAACCCAAACTTTCTGAAAAATGTACTTTTTACTGATGAATGTTCCTTTAACCAAGAAGGAATGTTTAACTCCAGGAACAGCCATGTGTGGGCCCAAGAAAATCCGAAGGAAGTCGCTTTCAGAGGATTTCAACGTCGGTTTTCAATAAATGTTTGGGCAGGTATTCTAGGGGACAATATTGTAGGCCCTTATATTTTCCCTCAAAGATTGACTGCAGCTACATATCTTGTATTTTTAAGAGATATACTCCCTGACCTGTTGGAAAATATTACTTTGGAACAAAGAATTAACATGTGGTTTCAGCACGATGGTGCACCTGCTCACGTTGGGGAAATTGTACGTAACCATCTAAATGCGACGTGTGGACAACAATGGATTGGAAGAGGGGGACCAATATCGTGGCCTCCAAGGTCACCCGACTTGACACCACTGGATTTTTATTTTTTGGGAAGAATGAAAGAGTTAGTTTATTCAACACATGTTGAAAATGCAATGGATTTGGTAGGTAGAATTGTAGAAGCCGAAGCTGTAATACAGGAGAACAATGAATTTGCACAGGTGCGAAGATCACTAACGCAACGTTTCACATTGTGTAATGAAAATGGAGGAGGACATGTTGAGCAACTATTGTAATGTAGAAGTAGTTTGTAAGTTTTTTATTGCTCTTGGTAACTAAATTTGTTGTACAGATATTTTATTATCAGCGTTTTCCTGTTATTGTAATACTCGTACAACATCTGGACTCGGCAAAGAGTACTGTACATAGTATTACAAAATTTAAGTTTTCTTTGTTATTTTTCATGCGATTTTTAAAAAAGTACTATTTTTAATTTTATAATTAAATCCTCTAAAAAAGATTTTTCTGTATAATATTTTTAGTATTTTTTGGTTTTTGACTTATTTAAGGTTAAAAATTTTACATGGCCGCCATTTTGAAAATGTTAAAGAAAGAAAAACATTATTTTTTTCGTAAATATTTCTTTATGCAATAAAGAGCAGTGCAAAGTTTCAGCTCGATACAACGTATAATTCTTGAGATAAAAATTAATTAGTAAAAAAAACAAAATGGCAGCTGTACGGATAGACAAGGAGTTTTGGACAGTTTAAATATGATATTTAGTATCCCATATGAACTAGGAACAACATATTATAGCTGAAATCAGAGAGTTCAGAGACACCCTGTATAAAAGCTCTGTACAGCTGCTTGTGGTGTTGTTAAATTATTCGACGATATATAAAAGCTCTGTACAGATGCTTTTGGTGTTGTTAACTATTCGACAATATATAAAAGCTCTGTATAGCAGCTTTTGGTGTTGTTAAACTATTCGACGATATATAAAAGCTCTGTATAGCAGCTTGTGGTGTTGTTAAACTATTCGACGATATATAAAAGCTCTGTATAGCAGCTTGTGGTGTTGTTAAACTATTCGACGATGTATAAAAGCTCTGTACAGCTGCTTGTGGTGTTGTTAAATTATTCGACGATATATAAAAGCTCTGTACAGCTGCTTGTGGCGTTGTTAAACTATTCGACGATATATAAAAGCTCTGTATAGCAACTTGTGGTGTTGTTAAACTATTCGACGATATATAAAAGCTCTATAAAGCAACTTGTGGTGTTGTTAAACTATTCGACGATATATAAAAGCTCTGTACAGCTACTTTTGGTGTTGTTAAACTATTCGTCGATATATAAAAGCTCTGTACAGCTGCTTGTGGTGTTGTTAAATTATTCAACGATATATAAAAGCTCTGTACAGCTGCTTGTGGTGTTGTTAAATTATTCGACGATATATAAAAGCTCTGTACAGCTGCTTGTGGCGTTGTTAAACTATTCGACGATATATAAAAGCTCTGTATAGCAACTTGTGGTGTTGTTAAACTATTCGACAATATATAAAAGCTCTATAAAGCAACTTGTGGTGTTGTTAAACTATTCGACGATATATAAAAGCTCTGTACAGCTACTTGTGGTGTTGTTAAACTATTCGACGATATATAAAAGCTCTGTACAGCTGCTTGTGGTGTTGTTAAACTATTCGACGATATATAAAAGCTCTGTACAGCTGCTTGTGGTGTTGTTAAATTATTCGACGATATATAAAAGCTCTGTACAGCTGCTTGTGGTGTTGTTAACTATTTGACGATATATAAAAGCTCTGTACAGCTGCTTGTGTTGTTGTTAAACTATTCGACAATATATAAAATCTCTGAGCAGCAACTTGTGGTGTTGTTAAACTATTCGACGATATATAAAAGCTCTGGACAGCAACTTTAAGTTCTTTGTAACGCACATTGTGTACCAATATTTATCTGAACCTTTTTGGATATGACGCGTCTGCGCAGAACATGCCGTATACTGTAAATCTCAATACAAGAAGTTATTTGTAATAATAAGTGTTATAAGTTACAAAACAAGTCTACTTTTAATAATACAGTAGTTTAACATATTTATTTTTATCAATATATCTTATAAATAGCCTTACCAACACTATAAAACATGTAACACACAAACCCTGTAATTGAATGTTCGTAGTTCTGCCTATTCAATGTAATTCTCTGAAAGCCCTACGTAAACTGTGTCGGCTAACGTGGATGCTCACATCAATCATCTAATTGATTACTGATTATTCCTAGAACGTTACAACCACAAATACCTGTTACCAACTACTCTCTACCTCAATCATGTTAGTAACAACTGTTTTTGATACAACTCTAACTAATTTTTGTGATGTTTAACGACTTCAAATAAACATCTAAATAACTTATAATTATTAATGGTTAAATTTGTATTACTACTCATTGAGTGAGTACTGTATAAAGTACATTTACATAAATATGATTATTTGATGTTAATGAGAGTTTTTGGTTTGATTTACTCACATAAGAACTGTATTATTATTTAAAGATTTCAATATACTTTTTGTTTGCCATCCATTTATACTCTATTGAACCGTATTTTGGTTTCGGGTTACATTCTATTTAGATTATAGTATCAACTGTAAGAACCAACCTAAGAAAATGATCCTCTCGAAAATATATTTTGCAATTCGAGTCCAATATACTTAAAAGACGAGTAATTATCGTGTAAAAAAACTTATTTCATTCCATCCTACATTAGACATTGTTTTAATTCTGAAGATAAAAATAAACCTTACGTAATTGGTTATGAGATGAAAATTAACTCTTAAACTATTGATATTTTACATAAAATAATATTATATTTATCCTAAAGATATTATTAGTGAGATATGTGTAGGTACAGATTGTTTTGTAAATGCTAAAATAAGGATACATATTTTAAAAATAAACAGTTGAACATATTCTTAGTAAAAATATGTTTTAAAATGATATTTATCTTTATATATATCTATGAAATAAGTACCACAATGTTTATGTATTAAGAGAAATGATTTGTGCATGAATAAATGATAAAATCAATTCTTCAAATAAGTTTTTTTAATTAAAAGGCTTCCTAATACACTACTTCTTTTTGTTATGAAATAACACTCAGAAAAACTGTTAAAGCTCTTGGTATAGCAAATAACATAAATTAAAAATATCTATTCCTAATACTGACTAAATTACATTTCCAAGAAAAAACAATTATTTAAGATTTTATCCTAACTGGAAACCAAAATATGTATTCACTGTATCTATCTTTTGAAAAGATTCTACATGTCGAAACAATGTTTTACATTCAAAATATATAGAAGAGATAGTATATTAATTTTTATTTTATTAAGAAGAAATTTATATAGAATTCTCGTTTACTTGATGACAACAATCAGTGTATAATGTTTATGGTTAATGGATAAAATGATATATGATAAAATATATGGTACTCTCATAGCTTATAAAAGCATGTAGTAGAAAATATAAACTGAATTCGTTGCTTTTAAAGAAAAGTCAATACGATTTATCCAAGAAACTACTGATATTCAAAGCAAGTTGTAGTTTTAAATGATTTTAAAATGTTTTTGTTATAACGATAAATATTTGGTGATTATTTTTACATAATATTTATTTAATTTAAATGACTAAAAGTAGACGTAATCTTGATGAACGTTTCATGTAAAATGATTTTCACTATCAACAGTGGTAAATGTTTCATGTAAAATGATGTTCACTATCAACAGTGGTAAAGGTTTCATGTAAAATGATGTTCACTATCAACAGTGGTAAATGTTTCATGTAAAATGATGTACACTATCAACAGTGGTAATCCAGACAATAGGAAAAATAATTGAAAAAATCATGAAAAGGAATAATTTACATATTTTATTACAATACAAATTTATATTCGAAAATGTCATTTGTTTGTGAATACAGTTAAATTATTTACCACTAGAATTCTCATTTTTCTGTAAAAATCATTCCCACTATTTTCAATATAACCGGCTGTTTTCGCCTACGCAGTACAGTGGCACGCTTAGCGATACGATAGTAACAGCTACAAAAACATATAAACAGTGTGATAACCTTGTCACTAGATTGATAATTAAATTTGAAAAATTAACTCTTATCTTTTACATGAATGAAAATACCAATAATAAAATATATAACAACATACATGACTTTAAGACAGCTCTTGAATTCCCAAAAATATAATTACGTCGAGAGACGAACACTTGCTTTGTTTTAGTTATCTTTATCTTGCAATGATTGACATATTCGAGGAGAGTCATTGTGTTGTCAAGATACTGAGTTATATATAAACTAAAATACAGCCACTCATAATCAGTGGCCAGCCATGAACACCCGCCTGATCATTCTGCTCTGTGCTGTCGGTAAGTGGCATGTTTAGATTAACTAAGCCTTCTATGGTGTAATAAGTTGATATCATTTATTTACTATAAATTCGGTAAATATTTATATATAAATATACTAGTTATATATATTAATCGAATATAAATTATTTAAAGTAATGAATTTTAGTTATTTATTTATTATCAAGATTCCGATCACCATGGATCACGAACCAAAATAAAAAAGTTGGTATAATTTATTTACTATAAATTTAATAACTATTTTAGTTTTTGTCACATTTCAAGGTGTGTACTAATTTTATATATTAATATTTCGAATTTTAAAGTATTTAAAATTACGAATTTTAGATATTTATTTACTATCAAAATTCCGATCACCACGGTTTGGGCAAATATGAATTTCGACTGAGTTAAATACACTGTAGGTGGGCGGATATTTGCCACTATACGTGATTGGTTGGGCGGGTGGGTTTATACACTGTAGTAGTAAATATATCATATATGGGTTCATTACAATTCTTGGATTAAAAACCGACAAAAACTTGTCATGAAATTATCACTTTAAGTATTTAAAAATTAGAATGGTTTGTAGTTTATATACGCTAAAGAATGTCACAGGTATGAAATGTTTAAAAACTTTGACTTATATTTCTTGAAAATTAATTCAAACATAGTAAAAGGCATTTTTTTTTATAGTTCAAAAACTTTTAAACAACGTCCATAGACCTCAAAAGAGATCAATACACATAATTTATGTACTTAAAGCCAAGTAGACTGCAGAGCCTTACTTCAGGGAGGTGGAGATTATTGCTATAAATAGAGGTGGGGACACCTTCAACGAAACATCAGAAATAACAATTTTACAAATATAAACCGTTTTAATGAAATGAAAAATCTATTTATTCCTTGATAACATGAAATTAATTGATTCCCCATATGGGCGGCTGCCTGTGTGTAGGGAAACGAGTCCAGAACAGTCGGAATGTTGTAGGCCACTACTACTAAATAGGATAAAGAACAGTATAAACTTAAAACCAGTTTGATATAAAAGAATATCAAATATATACATACAAAAATATACCAATTTCAACAATCCACTGGTTGACAGATTTTTTATAAACATTTATGCTACACGGTAGAGGATTCTTAACGTGCCGAGGAGCTTTCGAATAATGATATTTGTGATATAATGAGATGATGTCGTCATGATTGTTTTAACCAATCGAGGCACATTAATTCCGAGATTTGTAGAATTACGGGTTAAATATGAGTGTTGAATCTGACTGAACACGTTGTTTTTATTTTTTAAAATGTACATGAATAAACTTCTAGTATACAGTTGAGATAAATTTAGAAGTTTGAATTCATCAAAAAGTAAGTCAGTTGGGAAACGTCGATTTTTTGTAATCCTGATTTAATTATTGTCTTTTGAGTTATTTTATGGGGTGAATGAATAGTTTGCAAGCATCCACCCCATTCTATAATTCCGTATTGAAGCTGATATTCTATATAGGAATAATATACAGTTTTTAGTAAATCCGGTTCAAATACTCTATTAAGATACGAAAAGATAAATATGAATTTCCGGAGTTTATTCCTCAGATAGTTTAAATGACTCGACCACCTCATGCGGCTATCGAAAACAATGCCCAAATATTTGTATTTATTAACAAGCTCCACACATTCACACGTCACACAATCACGCTGTCTTCCACATGTATGCAGGCACAGATTGTAATCTACTGGATCGTAGTTGGCTCTTAAGGAAATAGGCAAACATTTTGTTTTAGAAATATTAACAGTGAGCCGACATTGATCAAACCAACGCTTGACAGCGAGCGGACCGCGCTCCGCCAATCCAAAAGCCTCCCTCCAACTGTCGCCTTCAAACAAAATGGCAGTATCGTCGGCATAGAGAAATATTTAGCCCCCAGCTACATTTATTTTACCTAGATTATTTACAAATACTAAGAACAAGAGAGGACCTAACGAATTTCCTTTTAAAACACCGTGCTTTATTTTTTATATTACCAGACTAAAAATTGATACTGTCTGATACCGATTACTGAGATAGCTTCGAAACCAATTTAATGCTGAGCCCCATGCATTCAAGTTTTCGATCAAAAACCCCTGTCCACACTATCAAATGCTTTGTCAAGGTCTATGAAGACAACTAACGATTTTTTGTTTCACTCAATAGCGTTATGTATATGTTTTGTTACCAAAAACAAGGCATCATTTAAATTGTGGTCATTCCGGAAGCCGAATTGATTTAGAATCAAAATATTGTAATCAGTTAGACATTTTTCAAATTGGCATCTTACGCTTCTTTCAATTAGTTTAGACAATACACTAGTTAAAGTAATTGGTCTGAAACTGACATATTTGTCCCTTGGGCCACCTTTATATATTGGAATCACTTTGCCAAGTTTAAAAATAGTTGGGATAACACCCTGATTTATACTTAAATTAATTACATGAAGTAATGGAAGTTTTATGAATTAAAAAAAAAATTAATTAGAGATGCCGGAATGTTATCATTGCCGGGGGCTGAACTACCCTTCATGCTTGAGAATATATGAAACAGTCCCTCCTCCGTCATCGGCTCCAGCTGGAAGTCGGGAGTCCACTCGAAACTCCTGGTCGCTCAACACTGTCTCGGATACAGGAGGAACAGCTGGCTCCTACCCCTACGTAATAGTCGTTTAGTGTATCAGCGACGTATTTTATGCTTCGTTTTTTGGAATAACATTGTTTAAAAAAAATACTCCACAGGAAATTTATCTTTACTTTTGTTTAAACCCATGACTTCAGTCACGTTTTTCCACATTTTTCGTTTATTATTTGTCGATTCGTTAATTAACCTGCGATAATGTAAATGTTTTGCGGTTTTTATTATGGTTTTTATAATAAAGCGGTAATTTTAAAAGCGAATTTTTAGTTCAATATTAAATGTTGCTTTTTCAATCGCCTGCTCATCGCATCTCTCGTCCGTATTGATCTTATTAAAGCTGTAGACATCCAAGGTTTTAGTCGTGATGTGTTTGATGACACTTTTTTTACATTCATTGACATATCAATAATGCTTTTGAATTCTTGTACAAGCATATTACTGGCCGAATTGGCGTCAGCAGCGTTCATTACCGTAGACCAATCCCAATCAGACATAAGACGACCAGCTGAATCTACATCAAAGAAAGAGGTTTTATTGTTGAAAGGAGACTCATTTGAGTATTTCTCGGTGTAAGATTGGTATTGAGCGGCTATAAAATAATGATCGGTTAATTGAGACTTAATCACCATGGATTTAACTAAACTAATGTCGCTTACGTCTGTAAATACATGATCAATACGGCTGGCTGAGACATCTATAACCTTAGTTGGAATATTGATACAGCTAAAAAGTCCTGCGCCATACAGTACACCGAGGTATCTTTGAGCTAGCGGGTTCGCAGTTCCAGGCAAAATACAACAATTAATGTCCACAACCAGCTAGTGCGAACTCCCCCTGCACTGATCATCCAGATAAGACTCAAGGTCATCGATGAACAGTCCAAAGTCGCTCGATGGACTCCGGTAGACAGACAGCAGCGACAGCTGATCACTGCCAAGCATTATATCTGCTTTGATACATGTAGCGCCATCAAACTCACTTTCTCAGACCGCACACACAAACATTTACTTACAAACATAATCACGCCATCATTCTGGTTTTTACTAGATTTATTCACAATTACATCATACCCATCCGTACTCACATTCGCGCAACTTTTATCTAGCCAAGTCTCTGTTAGTACAATAATATCAAAGTTAAAACTATAATTATTTAATATAATAAGTAACTCATCTATATATTTGTTATAACTCCTGATATTCACACTTAAAAGAGTTATGGAATTCTTTAAGTTTGCGTTTTTTTCTACAAAAAATTTAAAATCATCTGCCCCCTCATATACACATGCATTGACAACTCTGCAATTCGCAATCTCATCTTATTACATTGTCCATACAGTCAGATTACTGTCCTACCTGCTCAAATTGAATACAACAAGTAATTAAAGGTATTTATTGAATTAAACCCAGGTCACTAAAAGAAAGCAACAATGTGTAAAGGCCTAATCAAAGCAAAGTTGAAAAAAAGATTTTACGACCTAACTATATAAAATTAAGTAAATTAAAACAATTCTTCAGTAACGCAAAATAAAAAGATCCAGCATGGTACCAAACATGAAATTATCGTGCTTCTTGAATATTTACTCTTCAATTAGTAAAAACTACTGGTAGGCCTAATATAGGAATGGATATAATGAGGTTATGCGATTAGAGTTGAAATAACAATGCTAAAAATATAAAGTAAATATAAACTATGAAATAAAATTATAAAACACACTAAAATAATAATAAAAT